>JARYGA010044517.1:0-85815 GCA_030545235.1 Helianthus tuberosus
CTTGCCTTCAAAAACATGAAATCTAGTTAATGTGCCAATTGCTCGTTCATTTGGAATTTAGGTTAAAGAGTACACTCGAAATCTCTTGATTGAAGCTAAATGGGTAAACGAGAGGTATATCCCAACCTTTGAAGAATATATGTCCGTTGCCATAGTATCTGTTAGCTACCCATTGATGATCATGTTGTCTTATGTTCACCGGGATGATTTGGTTACCGAGGATACATTTAAATGGTTGTCTAACTATCCTCCTATTGTCAAAGCTTCATCTTTGATTTTTAGACTCATGGATGATATTGCCACGCATAAGGTATGTGAAACTTCAAGATTCATTTTGTGAATATTCAAAAGAGAATATAAAACTATGGGAAGCAATTAAGTTGTAGTAATTTTAAAATAAAATCACAGGACGAACAAGAAAGAAACCATGTAGCTTCAAGTGTCGAATGCTACATGAAGCAATACGAGGTCTCAAAGGAGCACACACATGAGTTATTCTCGAAGCTAATCGAAGATAATTGGAAAGTTATTAATAAGGAGTCTCTAAGGCCTACACACATACCTGGGCCTTTACTTATGTCTCCTATCAATTTTGTACGTGTTTGTGATATCCTTTATACAGGCGGTGACAATTATACTCATGCCGGGAAAGAAATGATCGACTACATTAAATCACTTCTTGTTACTCCTATAAGTGTCTAATATATAATGCATATGTAATAATCAAATCATTCTTAGCAAATGTTTATGTGTAAGTTATTATTAGGATATGTGTCATTATTGTCGGGTAAGTTCGTGCACGTGTAGTATTTGATACATATGTAACAATGGAGTGATGAATATGGTTTGAGTTATTATTGTCATGGAAGTTTATTGATTTATAATATGTAATACATAATAATAATCCATATACGTTTTTTTAACGGCTAGGAAATTTCCAATAATGAAATAAAGATATGCAAAGGACAAAAATAAAATAGCAAGTTGTTATGTGATCCAAATAAGTTTCAATTTTGGATGTAAATGGCAAAAATGTCTAAATCTCAGGGGCGATTTTGGCATTTAACTCTTTAGAATTAAATACTTGATTACTGAAATCGTTACGGTCGGATATGTGGTTTAATAGTAACCATGCGGAATCGACTAGTGAATGTCGATATTCCCATTTTCACTCGTCAATGAAATCAAATTCCATCTATAAAATAAATCTGTGATCACTAAAACAAATTTCAATGGTTGTATGGAAATCATGTTCACTCAAAGTATCATCATCAAATACAAGAAAAACAGTGAAGTAAATGAAAAAGAAGCCAGGAAAAACGGTGACAGCCATTGATAGGATGATTTCTAGTCAATTAAAGAACGTACGGAGGGTCGGGTATAACAATTAATCCAACAATTCTCCACGTTTAACTAGTGGTCGAATCATACTTACTTTTATGATTAGTGGTCTAACATTATACAGTGTGTGTGACAACCCGAGATTTCAAGGTCTTTCCTCTACGCATTACTTGTTTCGCAATTCTGTTTCCGCAAATAGTTTTACGTTGTATCATGTGCCTTGTATACAGTCCCAGAAATTATTTATTGGGGGTGCAGATGAGGTGTTCAACCATATTTTCAAGGGGTGCGGTCGGGTTTTTTCGCCTAAAATATACACTAAATTTGTTTTTTCAAGGGGTGTGGCCGCCCACCCTGGCTAAAGGGTAGGTCCGCCACTGCTTGTATATGAATGATTATAGTATTACTATGTTTGGTTGTTGCATGAAAAGTTAGAAATTGTTTAATGTTTAATGTTTAGTCATAACATGTGCATACCACACTCATATCGACGAAGAAGTCATAGGGTTCTTCGTCACATGCGCTTCCTGACGAAGGATGGTTCTTCGTCACAACCCATCCTTGGCGAAGGAGGGTTCTTCGCCAAGAGGTACTTCGCCAAAAAGGGGCCCTCGGCCCAGGTTATTCGAGGCCCAGAATGGTCTGATTGTTATTTTATGCGTATAATCATTCATAACCTGTAATCGCAATATCAAACCCTAAAACTTTCTCCCTTTCCTCCCCCCCTGTGCGACGGCATTTGTGAGTCTCGAAGCCTCCCCATCTCGAGTAAACTAATCAATACGGTGTTTCGGTTAGTGTCTTGTTCTCGTTCATTGGATTAATACCCGATACGTGATTTCGTGTAATAATGATTTTGTATGAGTATGTAGGGCCTTGTGTGTATAATGTCTTATTGTTTATTGGCCGTATGATTGCGTAATTAGGCTTTGTATGATGAAAGTATTGATGATTCTTGTGTGTTTTTATGATCATGTCCTGATTGGGTTGATGTTGGTTTGTGTTGAGAAACTAATGGTTCTAATGGTACATGTTTAGTATGTGATTATGGCCGATGATCGTTTGGAATGATTTGTATGTTAGGCGGAAACTGTTACGTTTTGAGTAGTTGATGATTGTTCATAACTAGGGTGTCTAATCATGGTTAAAAGTTTCGTTTAATCTGATATGGGAAACTGTCAAACTGGTTAACTGCTGTTACGAAATCAAGGAATTGTAACTGTCTGATGAAGGGATGACAAAGGACCTCCCCCACGAAGAACTGAGTTCGACGAAGAACCAAGTTCTTCGTTAACTACCTCCTGACGAACTACTAGGATTTTTCGTCAATCCCCAGCTCGACGAAGGATAGTCCTTCGCTATATGGTTCTTCGCCATAAGAGCATTCCACGAAGAATAGGTCCTTCGTGGAGATGCTGTAACTGTGTAAACCAACAGAACATTTTATGATGTGTTTGATGATGGATGTTTTGTACTTATGAAATCTATAGTTGCATGTTAATAAGAATGAGAAATCTGGTGTGACTTGTGTGAACAGCAAACCCACCTGTTATGTGTTGTTTCGTGACAAACACATGCGATGTGGACTTATATGAGGATGGGGTATTTGCTACATGTATACAGAAATCTTTGTGATAAATGCAAACTGTGTAAAATACGTGACTTGATTGATTATGAAACTGATTTTGATTGGTAACCACTGTAGGGTTTGGGTTGACCAACTTGGACGGGTAACTTAACATACCGAGCAAATCTAAGGTGAGTTCATTTCTCTTGAGCATGCGTCCCGGTGGGTGGGACAATCAAATGGGAAATCCTGAGAGGAATAAGTCTTTCTTGGTAAAAACTGGGATGTTGGATAATACACTCATTTCCTATCACCTTAAGTCCCATCTTCTACCGAATAGTTACCTGAGAGGTAACGGGGTATTAGTTGATAGCGCTATTAGGCTTGGCAACCTCACACCGTACCTGAGAGGACGGGCGTGAACTAATGACCTTAATCACGACCAATGCTTATATAGGGGGCATTGGGGACGGGCAAAATAATCTGGAGCCATCTTGTACGGTACTCGAGTTATTATCAACATTATCAATAAACTGGACTAATCACTTGGCAATTAAGGTTTTCGTAAAACTATGAACTCACCAGCGTTGTCTGATACACTTGTTGCATGCTCGCAGGTCGTTAGGTACTATGCACAAGGAACTTGCTATCTGGGATTGCTGGAGTGGTCATGGGTCGCACTGCTTGGATATGCATGACGTGCTTACTGATTTTACATACATTTAGTTTTGAAACATTTAAACAATGAATTACTATTTGCTTTCGCTGAACATGTTAAACTTGGATTACGTTTATGATTGTTGTATCATAATGAATGGAAACTTTGTTTAATATCTTGATATTAGTTCAATGTGATTAGTGGTTAGATCCTGGTACGTCACACGCCTAGCGGGATTTCCGCATGTGGTATTTTGGGGGTGTGACAGTTTGGTATCAGAGCCACTGGTTATAGTGAACTAGGTTTTAAAAATGTTTTTATAAAACCAGACTATAACCGAACAGTTCAGAAATCGACCATGACACTCAGCTCCAGATTGCAAGGTTCGTCTCTCGTTTACTTATTGCATAGCATATCTAGTGTACACTAATGCACACTTAGCACTACAGTATGAGTTCCTGTGTTACTAGCCTACGTTATGTGTTTGATAGTGTAACACTCCTCTAAATCTTCATGATCTGTGTTATGGTGTCTTTTGTCTTGCTACTCGAATTTGAGGAACCTTTTAGCACGAGTTGAGAGGAACTGAGATAAACATGCAAAACGCATTGTTATTATGGGTGCACACATAATAATAATGTGGGGTGCATGTGAGTCCCAGTGAGGCTTAACCAGTGTGAAATGGGTTCTACTCTGTTGTCTGACATGCTGTTAGAACTAGATAATCTGTGGAAGTCATAATGATGTTTGACTCCTACTCAATCCCGACTACTAACCTCTTCTACTTATGCGATATAGAATCATGAGTGGACGAAATGGTGGACGTGGTGGAGGCCGCGGCGGTGGACGTGGCAACATTGTGATGTCCCAGGCTGAATTAACCAACTTGATCAATACCCGTGTGGCTGAAGCCTTGGCGGCTCAGCAGGCTGGTACGATATGTGCAAAATACTTTTTATCCTTGTGTCGCGAACTCGACTCTTACTTGTGTGTTCTATTTTCTTTCGTCCTTAGGTCAATAAGTGAATCAGAATCAGAACAATCCGCCTGTTTGCACGTTTAAGACGTTCATGGATTGTAAGCCACAGACATTCAGTGGGACTGAAGGAGCTGTGGGACTGCTTCGTTGGTTTGAGAAAGCAGAGTCGGTGTTCGCTATGTGTAACTGTCCTGCTGGGGACAGAGTGAAGTATGCTACAGGCACACTGGAGGATGGTGCCTTGACTTGGTGGAATACCCAAGTCCAGATGCTTGGCATTGAGATGGCAAATGCAACGACATGGGAGGATTTCAAGGAGTTGATGAGAGTGGAGTACTGTCCTCGTGATGAGATACAAAAGCTGGAAAATGAGTACTACAATTTGAAGATGGCAGGGTCCGAGATCGAAGCGTACATAAAACAGTCTCATGAGCTCGCGAACATGTGTCCTAACTTATCTCGACCATCACCACGTAGGATTGAGCTGTACATCAACGGTCTGGAACCATAGGTCAAGGGTTTAGTCACTACAGTAAACCTTGACAACTTGCCTCAAATCATCCGCTTAGCCCACAAGATCACAGATCAGGAGGTGGAGCGTAGCTCGCTACCACCACGTGTTTCTACTACTGCCTCTACTGCTACAGCTACTACTCCTGCTAGTGATAGTAAACGCAAATGGAATGATGTGGACAAGGTGTCCAACTCGAATCAGTCACAGAAGAAGCCAGACAACAGTAACAACCGCAGTTTTAGCCAGTCATCTTCTGTAAATCAGAATCAGAGCAACAATTCAAATCAGGGCTCTTACGCGGGGAAACAACCAAAGTGTAACAAGTGCAACTATCATCATCATAGGACGTGTACCCGAATCTGTCACAAGTGTAACAAGGTGGGCCATATGGCTAGAGATTGCAGGGCCCCACTCCCTAAGCAGCAGCAACAACCCCCACAGCAACAGCAATAGCAGGATAGGCAGCAGCCTCAACAAAACGAGGGTAATCGCAAGGGATGTTTCCAGTGTGGGGATGAGGGTCATTTTAGGCGGGATTACCCTCAACTGAATCAGAATGCTGGCAATAACCATAACAACGCTGGGAACAACAACAACAACAATGGAAATAACGGTGGGAATGGTGCACGAGGAAGGGTGTTTACCATTGATGCTGGGGAAGCTAGGAATGATGGCAACGTGGTGACCGGTACGTTTTCTGTGAACAATCTATTTGCTTCTGTTTTATTCGACTCTGGTGCCGATTGGAGTTATGTGTCTTTGGGGTTCAGTCGTCAGTTAGGATTGAGTCCTACACCTCTTGTAAACAAACACGTTGTAGATATAGCTGATGGCAAATCGATTGAAGCCTCACATGTTCTTTTTGGGTGTAAACTTGATCTCATGGGTCAAGTGTTTGACATTGACCTACTTCCTGTTACTCTTGGAAGCTTCGATGTGGTCGTTGGTATGGATTGGTTGTCTAAGCATCAAGCGGAAATTCTCTGTAAAGAGAAAATCATGCGTATCCCACTCCCCAGTGGGGAATCTCTGTCAGTTCAAGGTCATCGTAGTGGTGCAATGGTTGGCATCATCTCAGCCATGAAAGCCTAGAAGTGTCTACGCAAGGGCTACCCTGTTGTTTTAGCACTTGTTACTGATACTCAACCTTAAGAAAGGAAGATCAAAGACCTGCCAGTTGTTCGTGAGTTTTCTGATGTATTTCCTGAAGAACTTCCTGGTATACCTCCACACCGTCAGGTGGAATTTCAGATTGACCTTACACCAGGGGCAGCCCCGATTGCTCGTGCTCCTTATCGTCTTGCACCAGGAGAGTTGCAAGAACTGTCAAACCAACTTCGAGAACTGTTGGATAGAGGTTTTATCCGACCCAGTTCTTCGCCTTGGGGAGCCACAGTTCTGTTCGTGAAGAAGAAAGACGCGTCCTTTCGTATGTGTATAGATTACCGCGAGCTTAACAAAGTGACAGTCAAGAACCGTTACCCTTTACCTCGCATTGATGATCTGTTTAACCAGCTGCAAGGGTCAAGTTTTTACTCAAAAATCGACTTAAGATCGGGCTATCATCAGATGAGAGTCCGGGAGGAGGATGTTCCTAAAACAGCTTTTTGAACGCGGTATGGCCATTATGAGTTTCTGGTTATGCCATTCGTGTTGACAAACGCACCAGCGGTTTTCATGGACCTTATGAATCGGGTATGCAAACCGTATCTTGACGACTTCGTCGTTGTGTTTATCGATGACATTTCGATCTATTCTAAGAGCAAGGAGGATCATGAGCGACACTTGCGTCTTATCCTGGAGCTCCTGAGGAAGGAGCAACTCTACGCGAAGTTTTCTAAGTGTGACTTCTGGATACGGGAAGTACACTTCCTTGGCCACATTGTTAACGAAACAGGGATACACGTGGATCCTGCTAAGATTGATGCTATCAGGAATTGGGCGGCACCGAAGAATCCTTCGGAGGTGCGACAGTTTCTCGGTCTCGCTGGGTACTATCGCATATTTATCAAAGACTTCTCGAAGATCGCTCAACCTGTTACCGCATTAACACAGAAAGGTGTTGCGTACACTTGGGGAACGAAGCAGGAGGATGCTTTACAACTCTTGAAACAAAAACTCTACAGTGCACCGATCTTGTCTCTACCTGAAGGTACCGAGGATTTTGTGGTATATTGCGATGCTTCTATTCAGGGTCTCGGTTGCGTGCTGATGCAACGCGAGAAGGTGATAGCTTATGCTTCTCGACAACTGAAGGTTCATGAAAAGAATTACACAACTGACGTGCTGTCGTAGTACACGCAAATTTAATCCAAATTACAACTAGCAGATAGCAGTAAATGGGTATCGAACACAGGGAGTTTGTGGAAAGTATGTCGATTATGTAGCTTTGCACTTAAACTAAGATTAAACTAAAATTGCAGAAATTAAAATTCGAAAGTTGATTGTTTTGGTTTTAAAAACTAATGTTAACTAATTAAATTGCAAATCAAAGATTGGTTTTGTAAACAAATTAGGAACAAGCGACCATCCTAGAGTTCAGGTTTTTAATTCACACTAATGTTTATGCTTAACTAGAAAGAACCACATAGACATGGCTCATGTTTGATTATCTGTTTGTGATGAAAGGGAACTAAGTACTCGGATTATAAAATGCGAGGTTGTTACCCGATGATCAATTGACAATTATCCAACCCTAATCCCTCCCATGATATCTCGATTGCCAACGGCACCAAGAACGTACGGTCTAGAATTATAAGCAAACAAAAATCAATACTTTACAAACAAACATTCAAACACCATAATAACTCAAACAAACATTCAAAGTTATCATTCTAGAAATTCAAGCACAAACATAGTGTTTCAAAAGCAAACCTTACATCTAGGATGATCACCAATAGTTTAGCCACGCATGACTTGGTACATCATCATCACACAACGATTAATGTTCATACGTATCGAAAACACACACCAATTGTTTAGAAATGTTTGGAACCAAGATAAACTAGCCAAAATCACCCCCAATATGCAGAGAAAACGTCCAATGATGATATATTGTGAAAAGACACCGCCAAAACGGTTTAATGGAGGCAGTTACATATTTTCCATCATCTCCACCGTAACTTACGGTACCCACCGTAAGTTACGGTGGACTTCAAAGTGTTACGGTGAGTTGCTACTGAGGTACGGTGGAAAAATGTGGATATTACGGTGGCCCCCGTAAATTACGGTGGAGCTCTGAATGTTTTGTTTCTTCTCTTCTTACCTTCCATGCATGACCCGTTCCACTCCAATTCATCCAAAGCAGCAACTTGTCCATTTTAAGCTCCAAATCGTACCTGAAACATAAGCAACTGTAGTTATCTAATTCAAGATAATTACGCGATCAAGCGAGGGATAAACTCGTCTTTTAACATCATTAAGGGTTGTCCTATGGGCCACCCGTCACATCCCCACACTTAACCGTTGCTTGTCCCAAGCAACTCATTAAACCATTTTCAAAACAAGCGATCAATATAAACCAAGCATAAACATGTAGTCCCTTTTACTAACCCTTTCTTAACACCCAAAATAACACACCCCTCTCTATATCTCTCCTCTCGGCAACAAGCAAGAACTAGCAATTGTAAGCTAGACACACAAAAGCCCAACGGTTGGTTCACAACTATAGGCTTGTACCTAAATCGGTCCTCCTCCTAACATGAATGCAAATCAAAGGGGCTTTAAGGTTGTAACGTGGCTAGGTGTACGGGTAGGAAATGGAATATATATGTAGTAGCGAAAACTTAACCCGGTCTTTTTATTACACAATAAAATAAACAAACAACTACCAACTTAACTACTATATACAAGATAACTCAACATCACTTTTTTTTTCATTGCTTTTTCCATTTTTTTTAACTTAAAGCAAACATACAATATAACATCAAATATATCTACATACTACTAAAACAACCACTAACAATATAAGACCGGGTCAAGTCAGGTAAATTTTTAGATAACTTGCTAAGGGGTAACAAATAATAGGCTTTAGGCACAAAATGGGCAACTAAATGTCCAAACCCCCGCCCCTCTCACAACCATGCTCATATATATAATTAATGAGGTCCAACCCCCCAAATCCCACACTCGCACACACTAATGACGAGGCTACCTAAATGCCCTTATCCTTTTCGCATTCATATCCAACTAAGGACTCAAACCGTATCAAGGCACAAGTTCTAATGCACCCCCACCCGTTGCCACTCTCATCAAAGACAAGTATTATTTATTTACATGTCTGGCTTCAACTCTCACCAAGTACAAAGGGTATTAAGGGCTGCCGGTGCATCATTTGGGGTTAGTCCAAGGTGTTCAAATCACATTGCTTTGCTTGATTTAAAATTTTTTCACAAACTTCATGTCACACCCCGATTTCCACGTGTCACCGGTGGGCCCGGTGGGGGATTATCGTGACGTGGTTGGCAACATAATAGTCAAACAACACAATATATAAATGCACAGCGGAAGCAAAGGATAAATATATTACATTCTGAATATAAAGTAATATCAAGTATTACAACGGAAAGTAAAGGATCCACAGGCGGATCTTAAGACATATCATTTGTTCAACAGACTTTAGACTCCTAGAACTTGCATGATTCCTTATTAGCGCCCTGAGCTGCTTCCAGCCTATTACGTACTTGTACCTGTCACTTAGACTTTTGAAAATACGTCAGTTTTCACTGGTAAATACACTCAACTGACTCATTTGAAAAGAGTTTAAGAAAATTGGTTTAGATGCACAAGGCACGAAATATTTTGACACAATGATTAAAATGCACAGAGGCAATATTAATCTTTTATACTTGATTAAAATGAACAGAGGCAAAATTAACCTTTTGTAACTTGTATACTTGGGACAAACTATATTTCATGTTATCAGTTTTACATCACTTGCTCTACATACGGGGCCCGGATCTATGCCGGTTCATGATTAACAGACACACCACTATTCCCTTATTGGGTATAATTAATTAGCATATAGCATCTGTCAGGTGTATGCCTACACCCCGTGCTTAAGTCGTGGCCATTGCATTTAATGAGTCAAGGATATCCAGGACACGGTCGCATTAATCCCCAATGTTTCAGTCAAGCAATACGAATTAAAACAGGTTATTTGGATTTCCCGACTTATTGGTCTTTGAATCCCATACCTGACCATGCGGTATTTATATTACCGTATCCCAAGCCCGTAATGGGGAAAATAAGTTAAGAGTATTTACCTAAGCTAGCTCCTGTCTTAAATAGCAGAAATTAATAACTCAGCCGTATTCACTTTAAGTATGCGTAGGTACAATTTACCGGAAAGCTCTAGTCTGGAATGATGGTATAAATAACCAATTAGAATGCTAACGGGTCTTTAATTAAGCCTAAGCTTAGACCGGCTAGTCTTAAAGGAAGATACGGTTCGTACGCACGATTAAGCGAAGACCGGAGTAGAATGTGATTTAAACCCGACAAGTTTGAAGACTTGTTTAATATGGGTTTATTATTCACATTCTGGATTTTGAGATACAAACGATAACGTTTGACCCGTTTCGGCTAGTTTATGCAAACTAGTTACATAAACCGAACCGGACGCGAATAACGCATAACGGGTAACCGAATAGCTCGCGAACAGGTTTCCTAAGTTAATATGCTTTAATTAAGTTGTGATATCAGTATGATACCTTCCATAATGCCCAAAACGAGTTAAATCCTTAATTATGCCCCGTAGGGGTATTTTGGTCATTTTAAAGGTTATAAAAGAGATTATTTAAGTTTCTGAGATTCGGGTCCGAATACATCAGTAAAATAACTTAATTTATCAGGTTATAACAGTCGTGATATGTCTTATATCACAAAAATGGTTTTAAACATAAACTAGGTGTTTAATACGCTTAAATAACCGTTTTAAGCGATTTCCGGTTAAAAATAGGATTCTGAGTTTCCTGATTAGTTCCTAAGGTTCAAAACACTTCATTTATTATTTAAAATCAGTGGCAATTGGATTGGCGTCAAAATACCTTGTAGAACTCATTTTATAACCGAAAAGGGCATATTCGGTATTAACCGAATCAAGGCGATAAACCTAGCTTATGATCAGTTTAAAAATAATTAAAAATCTTCAAAAATCCCAAAATATTATTTAACATCATTGGGGAAAATGTTTGGTGCCGAAAATCGGGTTTAGATAGGCTATGCGCTAATCGCGCCGATTAATTAATAAAAAGCTCATCGTTTACGCTAATGCGCATATTTCCTAATCTGGACCTCAAACTGATGTCAAATTTTGTGGGCAAGTTTATAAATCAGTAGCCGAGGTCTTCGTCTACTCATATTGCCAAAATTCTCGTTTTACGCTAAAAAGGGCATTATGGTCAATTTTAAGCACTTAACGGAAACGCGCGAACGAATCGGATAATCAACGAAACAAGTACAGAGGCTTATACTATCATGTAACCCGGCACTAATGAAGCTCTAAGGCATTTCCAAATCAAACTAAGACGGGTCAGAACCGAAGTCAAAGCAAAAGTCAAAGTTTTGTGACTTTCGGTTCCGAACCGGGTTTAAACGGAAAGTTGTCGAATCAAACTAGTTTAGACAAGTCCGTACACTTATTACCAAGTTATATTAAGGTTAAAACAGGTTACACGCCTCTCGTATTGCAAATTACCCGTTTAATGGTTCTGTTGACTTTTTCAAGACACCTTTGACTCGACAAACGACCTAGTTAGGATTGGAATAAGTGGGTACCCTTATAAGGGTTTAATACCCATATAATTACCCACTTAACGGTACTTTTAATTCGAGATATGACTGAGCCAATTATAACTAATCTCGAAGTCAAATCGTAATTACGGCGGTTTGACTTTTAGCTAAATAACTAAGCTAAACTCAATTAAAGAAGGATTAGAACACTTACTGAAGTCCTAAGCTTGATTAGAGAACACTTGAGAGGAAGTTTGAGCTCCAGAAGTGATCCACAAATGCAGATGAAGGTGTGTTTGCAAGATTGCAATACATGGCCCTTATATAGTGGATTTAAGCACCACAATTGATTGACAAACAAGTCTAGCACTCACCATACCCTTCCAACAAGTGTCCTATAAGTTTAGGGGTCGTTTAGGGGCCAAGGGGGATGTGAAAAATCGTTTAAAGTCGATTACAAGAGCACCTAGCAGGCCCCTATCCAAGAAAAACAGATTCTGCCCAGATATGGCCGTCGCGTAGCGCGACGGCATGCCCCTTCAGGCTAGCGCTACGCTAGCACATGTGATTCAGCCAAACCAATTTCCCTTAATTGCAGTTTTGGTCCTTGGCTCTTCAAATTTCGAATAGGCACTCGTTTATTGCATTATGAACCCTCTCAATTTATCTATAAGGGCTTTAACACATATACCCACTTTGTTAAGTCCCCGGTTAACTTTATTGTTACCCGAAAAGTCCTAACTTTCAACGTTTACGCTTTAACCCTTCGCACACGAATTTGATCATAACTTTCTCATACGATAACGAAACTTTACGAAATTTAAACCGTGTATTCTAGTGAGCATAATTAACCGTTACAAAGCTTCGGGTTTGTCAAAAGGTCACTCAGAGGTATAATTTAAACATGTTGACACATTTAGCCCCTGTAGTTTGTAATCTCTCACTTTTAGCTTCGTATGATCCATGATTTATTCGTTTGAAGGTATGAGCATCTTGTAGGGTTAATGTACATTATATTTATTCACAGTTGACACTTAGAATACGTATATTCACATACTTTCCATGTTTGTCAACTTTAGTCCTTCTATAATATTCTTTCACACGTTTTAAACATATGACACGTGTCTACACATTATAGGACTTGAATTTTCGAGGTGTTACATCCTCACCCCCTTAAAATAAATCTCGACCCGAGATTTACTGAAATAAATAAGGGTACTTTTCTTTCATCGTGGATTCAACCTCCCACGTGAATTCGGGACCTCTACGGGCATCCCATTTGACCTTTACAATAGGTACGTGCTTCCTTCGAAGCTTCTTTACCTGTCGATCTTCAATCGACAAAGGTTTTTCCACAAACTTTAAGCTCTCATCTATATGCACATCTGTATGCGGTATAACCAGTGATTCATCAGCGAAGCACTTCTTCAGATTGTAGATGTGGAACACATTGTGAATTCCACTGAGCTCTTCCGGTAAGTTTAACTTATAGGAAACTGACCCGACACGTTCGATAACCTTGAAAGGTCCTATGTATCTCGGGCTTAGCTTGCCTTTCTTACCAAACCGCATCACTCCCTTCCAGGGTGACACTTTAAGTAGGACTTTGTCACCTACTTCGAAGTGAAAATCCTCACGCTTAGGATCAGCGTAACTCTTCTGCCTATCTCGGGTAGCTTTGAGACGGTCACGAATCTGGACAATCTTGTCCGTCGTTTCGAACACTATCTCTGGTCCTGATAATTGGACATCTCCAACTTCCGCCCAACAAATAGGTGATCTACACTTTGTACCGTATAATGCCTCAAAAGGCGCAGCCTTAATGCTGGTATGGTAGCTATTGTTGTAGGAGAATTCGATTAATGGTAGATTCTTATCCCAACTACCACCCAAATCGATCGCACATGCACGTAGCATGTCTTCCAACGTTTGGATAGTACGCTCACTCTGACCGTCAGTCTGAGGATGATAAGCCGTACTAAAATTCAAACGGGTGCCCAAGGATTGTTGGAAACTCTTCCAAAAATGTGACGTGTATCTAGTATCTCGGCCAGAGATAATAGACACAGGTATGCCATGTAAGGCTACAATCTTATCAACGTATAACTGGGTTAACATATCGGAGCTATAAGTCTCCTTGATAGGTAGGAAATGTGCTGACTTAGTCAGTCTATCAACTATAACCCATATCGTATCATTTCCTTTCCTTGTCTTGGGTAACTTGGTAATAAAGTCCATAGTTACCATTTCCCACTTCCCATTAGGAAGTTCAGGCTGTTGTAGCAAACCTGACGGTTTCTGATGCTCGGCTTTGACTTGCGCACATGTCAAGCATTTAGCTACATGAGTGGCTATAGACTTCTTCAAGCCTATCCACCAATAATTTGCCTTTAGATCCTGGGTAGCTGATGGCAATTTCTTAATTGTTGCCTAATTAGGGTTGCGGTAAATAATGCGTAAGCAAAATGAACCGTCTTTCTTATTTAACACTATCAACTCTCGGAATATCGAGTTAGGCTATATGAACCCTCTATTTAAAAGCTTAATTAATCAGGGTTTTGATTCTTCCAATGATGGTACTAGCCGTCATGGAGATTTCATAATAATGCAGCCTTAAATGGGATATTAAAACTTAATTCTACCTGCCTTCCAGAAGGTAAGCAGGGAAAACTTATGAGAAGATAATCAAGATACAAGGAGGCTACAGAGATTTTCCATATCTCAGGCTCCAGTTCATCCATCATTGCTCGTGTCAAATAAGTGACACCTTTATGTTACTAGTTCACGAATTCCTTAATCGGGAACATTTACTTGGAAAATTCCTTTCTGGATATCTTCTTTGAATACTACTAGTCGACTTTAGTACAATATGATCATTGGGATATCTTAGGGGTTCCATGTATTAAACCTCCATACTGATCAGGCATGGAAGCAATCTATGGGACACTCTAGGATACGCCAATCCTCATATGGCACTCTAATCAAACATAGTTTGGCATTCGCAGGCGATATAAAATAATGGGAAAAAAATAATAAAATAAATAATATATATGTTGTCGTACTCTTTCTGGGGAAGAGTACTCCAGATTCTTATGAAAGGATTATCTCCGAGGATGGGAGAGAGAGTCATTTAAAGATTCCGTTGGTAAATTATACCTCATTTTTTTTTTATCTGAAGTTCCTATGAATGTAATCAAAAGCTTGCTAAGCTTATGGTTTACTAAAGGTTTATTATCCCTTACATTAACGTAAAATATTAAGCAGATACAATCTGTGCTAAAAGGTAAAGACGTACCTAATGCTATTATTGAGATGCACTGTCTCTGGCATTCAACTGTTAGTTTAGGCGTTTCCTTTCTTATCCTTCCCAGAATTAGCTGCTCCTTCCTTGGCAGCCTCAGGGCAATTAGTACTGATGTGGCCCTTTTCGCCACAGCTGTAGCAGTTTGCATTCTTTATGTCCCTACATTCGTGGGACTGGTGACCAGTTCTTTTGCAGATGCCACATTGCTTTATCTTTTGGTTTGATCGACACTGTCCCCAGTGCCTTCTGTTGCAAGTTTTGCATGTAGGCTTCTTGTTGGAATCCTGTTGGTTATTGTTGAGCTCGGATTTGCTCTTCTTAGGATTCTGGGAGTTATCCTCCTCCCTTTTACGCTTCCCATCTTCAGAGGCTTTGGCAGCCTTGTTTCTGACCACATCGAGTGTGAGAGACAGCGACAGATCTGCCGCCGACCTGAATGTAGTAGGTCTCGATGCTTTCACACTGGCCTTTATTTCTGGGGCTAAACCCCCAATAAAGCGAGCTATTCGCTTTGGTTCCGGTGTGATCAAATAAGGAACCAATCGAGACTTGGTATTGAAACTTGTAAGGTATGCTTGGCAATCTAAGTTCTCCATGACTAATGACAAGAATTCAGTCTCGATCTTCTCAACTTCATGTTGAGGACAGTAATTTTCTCTGATAAGAGCAACGAACTGATCCCAAGTCATGTTGTACAAAGGGATCTTCCCGGTGGCTTGAATCAATGATCTCCACCAAGCTAAGGCCTCACCCTTAAATGATTGCGACACAAACTTGACCACATCCCTCTCAGCGCATCCGCTGATATCCACAACTGTATCCATCTCATCCAACCACGTCATACAATCTACAGCTCCTTCTTCCCCAGTGAAATCCCGGGGTTTACATGAAACAAAGTACTTGTAGGAGCAACCCTTATCACGGGGTCCTTGATTCAGTATGATCTGTTGAGACGGATCACTGTGATGATTAGAAGAGTGACGATCGTCACCATCTTTCTTGGGATTTTCCTTTTTGGGAGGTGGCTTACTGTGAGCCTCAGAGTGTGTTTTAGGCTTTGAGTGCGGCGTAGATAGGGTCATGCTTCGAGTCCCACTATATTCTTCGTATTGCCGTTCTAAGGCCTTTGTAACTGCGTCGTCTACCAACGCCTTCAATTCAGCACCCGTTAAATTAATTCGAGCGTTGTCAATATTCTCCACTGGATGGCTATTGATTTCGTCAGAATTAGCCATTTTAATTGAACTGTTACAGAAAACAAGGACAATAGTTTACTTGGGAGTTTATTATGGAATTCCCTTTTATGGCAATTCATTAACCATGGTAACGGAGACCATATTTGGTTAATTTATTAAACACATTTATTTAGGATTTCTATTATAATTTATCCTAATTATAAAACAATAACGGTTTTATGTGGGGCACAAAAGGCCTAGTCACAAGGACATTTTAAATTATAAGCTATGATTTTGGAGAATCAAAGCATAAAGGTTCGAATCTAGTTCATTACCTTTATCTGACAGGGAGTCATCGCTACCACTGTTCTTTTGGCTCATGTAGAAATGAGCAAGGCCCGTAGGCACTATATTACCTAATGAATGGTCACAATATGATCATCTTAATTGATGATTTAAACCCATGATGCAGAGATCATTAAGTTGGGTTAGGAATCTTTTGAAGAATCCAATCATAAGAATGACGTGTGTGATTTTAATGAGTCACGTCTGTCAGGAGTGTTAACATATTTTCAGATGTCAACAGGGATACGAATCTTTTAAATAGGTCTTACCATCTTGGCCAGGTCTTTACAATGACACTCAGGCTAGGTTTCACTCTTAAGATTCTTATTAAAATGCCTACTGGCAGGGAAGAAAGGATATTTATTTTATTCAGGATTTTTTTATCATGAATCCTAATTTATAAGTTAATAATAGCACAAATGGCCTAGTCGCGTAGACAAGTTTAATTTATAAGCCATGATCGTTTGGGATCGAGGCATTAAGGTTTGAATCAAAGTTCATTACCTTTTCTTGACAGGGAGTTGTAGGCTACCACTGTCCTTAGTCTCAGAGGACGTTAATTATAGCCCGAAGGAACTTCCCTTCTAAGGGATGTTATTTTCCATTTATTTCATATTTCATGTTTAGAATGAAAACTTAATTTAATCAATCCATTATATGAAAATAAAAGTACAGAGTTGCCCTAAGCGGGTCTTTGAAATGAATAATGTGTCCTCAAAGGGACAGAAAGATAAATATGTCCTTATGAGGACTATTAAGGAAACGATCTTCAGCAAAAGGAGTTTCTTCTTCAAGTTATTTCTGAATGCTCTCTCCTTGGATGCTCGTTTCATTCTAGCCGTGCTACGAAGCTCAGCATTTCAGGGCTCCAGATTGTGGAGATTTTCTAATATAAGTTCTTCGTTTGGCGACGTATTCAATAAAAATTTTTGGAAGTAAAATTTCCAGATTAGGATTGAGAATATTCCTAAGTTAAGTCTAGACTCAGAAGGTCAAGGAATGTGCTACTGTGTCATTGAGATTAAACACATAAGGTTAGTGTTTAATTCACTCAATGTTGGCTCTGATACCAACCTGTCACACCCCGATTTCCACGTGTCACCGGTGGGCCCGGTGGGGGATTATCGTGACGTGGTTGGCAACATAATAGTCAAACAACACAATATATAAATGCACAGCGGAAGCAAAGGATAAATATATTACATTCCGAATATAAAGTAATATCAAGTATTACAACGGAAAGTAAAGGATCCACAGGCGGATCTTAAGACATATCATTTGTTCAACAGACTTTAGACGCCTAGAACTTGCATGATTCCTTATTAGCGCCCTGAGCTGCTTCCAGCCTATTACGTACTTGTACATGTCACTTAGACTTTTGAAAATACGTCAGTTTTCACTGGTAAATACACTCAACTGACTCATTTGGAAAGAGTTTAAGAAAATTGGTTTAGATGCACAAGGCACGAAATATTTTGACACAATGATTAAAATGCACAGAGGCAATATTAATCTTTTATACTTGATTAAAATGCACAGAGGCAAAATTAACCTTTTGTAACTTGTATACTTGGGACAAACTATATTTCATGTTATCAGTTTTACATCACTTGCTCTACATACGGAGCCCGGATCTATGCCGGTTCATGATTAACAGACACACCACTATTCCCTTATTGGGAATCCCTTATTGGGTATAATTAATTAGCATATAGCATCTGTCAGGTGTATGCCTACACCCCGTGCTTAAGTCGTGGCCATTGCATTTAATGAGTCAAGGATATCCAGGACACGGTCGCATTAATCCCCAATGTTTCAGTCAAGCAATACGAATTAAAACAGGTTATTTGGATTTCCCGACTTATTGGTCTTTGAATCCCATACCTGACCATGCGGTATTTATATTACCGTATCCCAAGCCCGTAATGGGGAAAATAAGTTAAGAGTATTTACCTGAGCTAGCTACTGTCTTAAATAGCAGAAATTAATAACTCAGCCGTATTCACTTTAAGTATGCGTAGGTACAATTTACCGGAAAGCTCTAGTCTGGAATGATGGTATAAATAACCAATTAGAATGCTAACGGGTCTTTAATTAAGCCTAAGCTTAGACCGGCTAGTCTTAAAGGAAGATACGGTTCGTACGCACGATTAAGCGAAGACCGGAGTAGAATGTGATTTAAACCCGGCAAGTTTGAAGACTTGTTTAATATGGGTTTATTATTAACATTCTGGATTTTGAGATACAAACGATAACGTTTGACCCGTTTCGGCTAGTTTATGCAAACTAGTTACATAAACCGAACCGGACGCGAATAACGCATAACGGGTAACTGAATAGGTCGCGAACAGGTTTCCTAAGTTAATATGCTTTAATTAAGTTGTGATATCAGTATGATACCTTCCATAATGCCCAAAACGAGTTAAATCCTTAATTATGCCCCGTAGGGGTATTTTGGTCATTTTAAAGGTTATAAAAGAGGTTATTTAAGTTTCTGAGATTCGGGTCTGAATACATCAGTAAAATAACTTAATTTATCAGGTTATAACAGTCGTGATATGTCTTATATCACAAAAATGGTTTTAAACATAAACTAGGTGTTTAATACGCTTAAATAACCGTTTTAAGCGATTTCCGGTTAAAAATAGGATTCTGAGTTTCCTGATTAGTTCCTAAGGTTCAAAACACTTCATTTATTATTTAAAATCAGTGGCAATTGGATTGGCGTCAAAATACCTTGTAGAACTCATTTTATAACCGAAAAGGGCATATTCGGTATTAACCGAATCAAGGCGATAAACCTAGCTTATGATCAGTTTAAAAATAATTAAAAATCTTCAAATATCCAAAAATATTATTTAACATCATTGGGTAAAATGTTTGGTGCCGAAAATCGGGTTTAGATAGGCTATGCGCTAATCGCGCCGATTAATTAATAAAAAGCTCACCGTTTACGCTAATGCGCATATTTCCTAATCTGGACCTCAAACTGATGTCAAATTTTGTGGGCAAGTTTATAAATCAGTAGCCGAGGTCTTCGTCTACTCATATTGCCAAAATTCTCGTTTTACGCTAAAAAGGGCATTATGGTCAATTTTAAGCACTTAACGGAAACGCGCGAACGAATCGGATAATCAACGAAACAAGTACAGAGGCTTATACTATCATGTAACCCGGCACTAATGAAGCTCTAAGGCATTTCCAAATCAAACTAAGACGGGTCAGAACCGAAGTCAAAGCAAAAGTCAAAGTTTTGTGACTTTCGGTTCCGAACCGGGTTTAAACGGAAAGTTGTCGAATCAAACTAGTTTAGACAAGTCCGTACACTTATTACCAAGTTATATTAAGGTTAAAACAGGTTACACGCCTCTCGTATTGCAAATTACCCGTTTAATGGTTCTGTTGACTTTTTCAAGACACCTTTGACTCGACAAACGACCTAGTTAGGATTGGAATCAGTGGGTACCCTTATAAGGGTTTAATACCCATATAATTACCCACTTAACGGTACTTTTAATTCGAGATATGACTGAGCCAATTATAACTAATCTCGAAGTCAAATCGTAATTACGGCGGTTTGACTTTTAGCTAAATAACTAAGCTAAACTCAATTAAAGAAGGATTAGAACACTTACTGAAGTCCTAAGCTTGATTAGAGAACACTTGAGAGGAAGTTTGAGCTCTAGAAGTGATCCACAAATGCAGATGAAGGTGTGTTTGCAAGATTGCAATACATGGCCCTTATATAGTGGATTTAAGCACCACAATTGATTGACAAACAAGTCTAGCACTCACCATACCCTTCCAACAAGTGTCCTATAAGTTTAGGGGTCGTTTAGGGGCCAAGGGGGATGTGAAAAATCGTTTAAAGTCGATTACAAGAGCACCTAGCAGGCCCCTATCCAAGAAAAACAGATTCTGCCCAGATATGGCCGTCGCGTAGCGCGACGGCATGCCCCTTCAGGCTAGCGCTACGCTAGCACATGTGATTCAGCCAAACCAATTTCCCTTAATTGCAGTTTTGGTCCTTGGCTCTTCAAATTTCGAATAGGCACTCGTTTATTGCATTATGAACCCTCTCAATTTATCTATAAGGGCTTTAACACATATACCCACTTTGTTAAGTCCCCGGTTAACTTTATTGTTACCCGAAAAGTCCTAACTTTCAACGTTTACGCTTTAACCCTTCGCACACGAATTTGATCATAACTTTCTCATACGATAACGAAACTTTACGAAATTTAAACCGTGTATTCTAGTGAGCATAATTAACCGTTACAAAGCTTCGGGTTTGTCAAAAGGTCACTCAGAGGTATAATTTAAACATGTTGACACATTTAGCCCCTGTAGTTTGTAATCTCTCACTTTTAGCTTCGTATGATCCATGATTTATTCGTTTGAAGGTATGAGCATCTTGTAGGGTTAATGTACATTATATTTATTCACAGTTGACACTTAGAATACGTATATTCACATACTTTCCATGTTTGTCAACTTTAGTCCTTCTATAATATTCTTTCACACGTTTTAAACATATGACACGTGTCTACACATTATAGGACTTGAATTTTCGAGGTGTTACATCCTCACCCCCTTAAAATAAATCTCGACCCGAGATTTACTGAAATAAATAAGGGTACTTTTCTTTCATCGTGGATTCAACCTCCCACGTGAATTCGGGACCTCTACGGGCATCCCATTTGACCTTTACAAAAGGTACGTGCTTCCTTCGAAGCTTCTTTACCTGTCGATCTTCAATCGACAAAGGTTTTTCCACAAACTTTAAGCTCTCATCTATATGCACATCTGTATGCGGTATAACCAGTGATTCATCAGCGAAGCACTTCTTCAGATTGTAGATGTGGAACACATTGTGAATTCCACTGAGCTCTTTCGGTAAGTTTAACTTATAGGCAACTGACCCGACACGTTCGATAACCTTGAAAGGTCCTATGTATCTCGGGCTTAGCTTGCCTTTCTTACCAAACCGCATCACTCCCTTCCAGGGTGACACTTTAAGTAGGACTTTGTCACCTACTTCGAAGTGAAAATCCTCACGCTTAGGATCAGCGTAACTCTTCTGCCTATCTCGGGTAGCTTTGAGACGGTCACGAATCTGGACAATCTTGTCCGTCGTTTCGAACACTATCTCTGGTCCTGATAATTGGACATCTCCAACTTCCGCCCAACAAATAGGCGATCTACACTTTCTACCGTATAATGCCTCAAAAGGCGCAGCCTTAATGCTGGTATGGTAGCTATTGTTGTAGGAGAATTCGATTAATGGTAGATTCTTATCCCAACTACCACCCAAATCGATCGCACATGCACGTAGCATGTCTTCCAACGTTTGGATAGTACGCTCACTCTGACCGTCAGTCTGAGGATGATAAGCCGTACTCTTCCAAAAATGTGACGTGTATCTAGTATCTCGGCCAGAGATAATAGACACAGGTATGCCATGTAAGGCTACAATCTTATCAACGTATAACTGGGTTAACATATCGGAGCTATAAGTCTCCTTGATAGGTAGGAAATGTGCTGACTTAGTCAGTCTATCAACTATAACCCATATCGTATCATTTCCTTTCCTTGTCTTGGGTAACTTGGTAATAAAGTCCATAGTTACCATTTCCCACTTCCCATTAGGAAGTTCAGGCTGTTGTAGCAAACCTGACGGTTTCTGATGCTCGGCTTTGACTTGCGCACATGTCAAGCATTTAGCTACATGAGTGGCTATAGACTTCTTCAAGCCTATCCACCAATAATTTGCCTTTAGATCCTGGGTAGCTGATGGCAATTTCTTAATTGTTGCCTAATTAGGGTTGCGGTAAATAATGCGTAAGCAAAATGAACCGTCTTTCTTATTTAACACTATCAACTCTCGGAATATCGAGTTAGGCTATATGAACCCTCTATTTAAAAGCTTAATTAATCAGGGTTTTGATTCTTCCAATGATGGTACTAGCCGTCATGGAGATTTCATAATAATGCAGCCTTAAATGGGATATTAAAACTTAATTCTACCTGCCTTCCAGAAGGTAAGCAGGGAAAACTTATGAGAAGATAATCAAGATACAAGGAGGCTACAGAGATTTTCCATATCTCAGGCTCCAGTTCATCCATCATTGCTCGTGTCAAATAAGTGACACCTTTATGTTACTAGTTCACGAATTCCTTAATCGGGAACATTTACTTGGAAAATTCCTTTCTGGATATCTTCTTTGAATACTACTAGTTGACTTTAGTACAATATGATCATTGGGATATCTTAGGGGTTCCATGTATTAAACCTCCATACTGATCAGGCATGGAAGCAATCTATGGGACACTCTAGGATACGCCAATCCTCATATGGCACTCTAATCAAACATAGTTTGGCATTCGCAGGCGATATAAAATAATGGGAAAAAAATAATAAAATAAATAATATATATGTTGTCGTACTCTTTCTGGGGAAGAGTACTCCAGATTCTTATGAAAGGATTATCTCCGAGGATGGGAGAGAGAGTCATTTAAAGATTCCGTTGGTAAATTATACCTCATTTTTTTTTTATCTGAAGTTCCTACGAATGTAATCAAAAGCTTGCTAAGCTTATGGTTTACTAAAGGTTTATTATCCCTTGCATTAACGTAAAATATTAAGCAGATACAATCTGTGCTAAAAGGTAAAGACGTACCTAATGCTATTATTGAGATGCACTGTCTCTGGCATTCAACTGTTAGTTTAGGCGTTTCCTTTCTTATCCTTCCCAGAATTAGCTGCTCCTTCCTTGGCAGCCTCAGGGCAATTAGTACTGATGTGGCCCTTTTCGCCACAGCTGTAGCAGTTTGCATTCTTTATGTCCCTACATTCGTGGGACTGGTGACCAGTTCTTTTGCAGATGCCACATTGCTTTATCTTTTGGTTTGATCGACACTGTCCCCAGTGCCTTCTGTTGCAAGTTTTGCATGTAGGCTTCTTGTTGGAATCCTGTTGGTTATTGTTGAGCTCGGATTTGCTCTTCTTAGGATTCTGGGAGTTATCCTCCTCCCTTTTACGCTTCCCATCTTCAGAGGCTTTGGCAGCCTTGTTTCTGACCACATCGAGTGTGAGAGACAGCGACAGATCTGCCGCCGACCTGAATGTAGTAGGTCTCGATGCTTTCACACTGGCCTTTATTTCTGGGGCTAAACCCCCAATAAAGCGAGCTATTCGCTTTGGTTCCGGTGTGATCAAATAAGGAACCAATCGAGACTTGGTATTGAAACTTGTAAGGTATGCTTGGCAATCTAAGTTCTCCATGACTAATGACAAGAATTCAGTCTCGATCTTCTCAACTTCATGTTGAGGACAGTAATTTTCTCTGATAAGAGCAACGAACTGATCCCAAGTCATGTTGTACAAAGGGATCTTCCCGGTGGCTTGAATCAATGATCTCCACCAAGCTAAGGCCTCACCCTTAAATGATTGCGACACAAACTTGACCACATCCCTCTCAGCGCATCCGCTGATATCCACAACTGTATCCATCTCATCCAACCACGTCATACAATCTACAGCTCCTTCTTCCCCAGTGAAATCCCGGGGTTTACATGAAACAAAGTACTTGTAGGAGCAACCCTTATCACGGGGTCCTTGATTCAGTATGATCTGTTGAGACGGATCACTGTGATGATTAGAAGAGTGACGATCGTCACCATATTTCTTGGGATTTTCCTTTTTGGGAGGTGGCTTACTGTGAGCCTCAGAGTGTGTTTTAGGCTTTGAGTGCGGCGTAGATTGGGTCATGCTTCGAGTCCCACTATATTCTTCGTATTGCCGTTCTAAGGCCTTTGTAACTGCGTCGTCTACCAACGCCTTCAATTCAGCACCCGTTAAATTAATTCGGGCGTTGTCAATATTCTCCACTGGATGGCTATTGATTTCGTCAGAATTAGCCATTTTAATTGAACTGTTACAGAAAACAAGGACAATAGTTTACTTGGGAGTTTATTATGGAATTCCCTTTTATGGTAATTCATTAACCATGGTAACGGAGACCATATTTGGTTAATTTATTAAACACATTTATTTAGGATTTCTATTATAATTTATCCTAATTATAAAACAATAACGGTTTTATGTGGGGCACAAAAGGCCTAGTCACAAGGACATTTTAAATTATAAGCTATGATTTTGGAGAATCAAAGCATAAAGATTCGAATCTAGTTCATTACCTTTATCTGACAGGGAGTCATCGCTACCACTGTTCTTTTGGCTCATGTAGAAATGAGCAAGGCCCGTAGGCACTATATTACCTAATGAATGGTCACAATATGATCATCTTAATTGATGATTTAAACCCATGATGCAGAGATCATTAAGTTGGGTTAGGAATCTTTTGAAGAATCCAATAATAAGAATGACGTGTGTGATTTTAACGAGTCACGTCTGTCAGGAGTGTTAACATATTTTCAGATGTCAACAGGGATACGAATCTTTTAAATAGGTCTTACCATCTTGGCCAGGTCTTTACAATGACACTCAGGCTAGGTTTCACTCTTAAGATTCTTATTAAAATGCCTACTGGCAGGGAAGAAAGGATATTTATTTTATTCAGGATTTTTTTTATCATGAATCCTAATTTATAAGTTAATAATAGCACAAATGGCCTAGTCGCATAGACAAGTTTAATTTATAAGCCATGATCGTTTGGGATCGAGGCATTAAGGTTTGAATCAAAGTTCATTCCCTTTTCTTGACAGGGATTTGTAGGCTACCACTGTCCTTAGTCTCAGAGGACGTTAATTATAGCCCGAAGGAACTTCCCTTCTAAGGGATGTTATTTTCCATTTATTTCATATTTCATGTTTAGAATGAAAACTTAATTTAATCAATCCATTATATGAAAATAAAAGTACAGAGTTGCCCTAAGCGGGTCTTTGAAATGAATAATGTGTCCTCAAAGGGACAGAAAGATAAATATGTCCTTATGAGGACTATTAAGGAAACGATCTTCAGCAAAAGGAGTTTCTTCTTCAAGTTATTTCTGAATGCTCTCTCCTTGGATGCTCGTTTCATTCTAGCCGTGCTACGAAGCTCAGCATTTCAGGGCTCCAGATTGTGGAGATTTTCTAATACAAGTTCTTCGTTTGGCGACGTATTCAATAAAAATTTTTGGAAGTAAAATTTCCAGATTAGGATTGAGAATATTCCTAAGTTAAGTCTAGACTCAGAAGGTCAAGGAATGTGCTACTGTGTCATTGAGATTAAACACATAAGGTTAGTGTTTAATTCACTCAATGTTGGCTCTGATACCAACCTGTCACACCCCGATTTCCACGTGTCACCGGTGGGCCCGGTGGGGGATTATCGTGACGTGGTTGGCAACATAATAGTCAAACAACACAATATATAAATGCACAGCGGAAGCAAAGGATAAATATATTACATTCCGAATATAAAGTAATATCAAGTATTACAACGGAAAGTAAAGGATCCACAGGCGGATCTTAAGACATATCATTTGTTCAACAGACTTTAGACGCCTAGAACTTGCATGATTCCTTATTAGCGCCCTGAGCTGCTTCCAGCCTATTACGTACTTGTACATGTCACTTAGACTTTTGAAAATACGTCAGTTTTCACTGGTAAATACACTCAACTGACTCATTTGGAAAGAGTTTAAGAAAATTGGTTTAGATGCACAAGGCACGAAATATTTTGACACAATGATTAAAATGCACAGAGGCAATATTAATCTTTTATACTTGATTAAAATGCACAGAGGCAAAATTAACCTTTTGTAACTTGTATACTTGGGACAAACTATATTTCATGTTATCAGTTTTACATCACTTGCTCTACATACGGAGCCCGGATCTATGCCGGTTCATGATTAACAGACACACCACTATTCCCTTATTGGGAATCCCTTATTGGGTATAATTAATTAGCATATAGCATCTGTCAGGTGTATGCCTACACCCCGTGCTTAAGTCGTGGCCATTGCATTTAATGAGTCAAGGATATCCAGGACACGGTCGCATTAATCCCCAATGTTTCAGTCAAGCAATACGAATTAAAACAGGTTATTTGGATTTCCCGACTTATTGGTCTTTGAATCCCATACCTGACCATGCGGTATTTATATTACCGTATCCCAAGCCCGTAATGGGGAAAATAAGTTAAGAGTATTTACCTGAGCTAGCTCCAGTCTTAAATAGCAGAAATTAATAACTCAGCCGTATTCACTTTAAGTATGCGTAGGTACAATTTACCGGAAAGCTCTAGTCTGGAATGATGGTATAAATAACCAATTAGAATGCTAACGGGTCTTTAATTAAGCCTAAGCTTAGACCGGCTAGTCTTAAAGGAAGATACGGTTCGTACGCACGATTAAGCGAAGACCGGAGTAGAATGTGATTTAAACCCGACAAGTTTGAAGACTTGTTTAATATGGGTTTATTATTCACATTCTGGATTTTGAGATACAAACGATAACGTTTGACCCGTTTCGGCTAGTTTATGCAAACTAGTTACATAAACCGAACCGGACGCGAATAACGCATAACGGGTAACCGAATAGGTCGCGAACAGGTTTCCTAAGTTAATATGCTTTAATTAAGTTGTGATATCAGTATGATACCTTCCATAATGCCCAAAACGAGTTAAATCCTTAATTATGCCCCGTAGGGGTATTTTGGTCATTTTAAAGGTTATAAAAGAGGTTATTTAAGTTTCTGAGATTCGGGTCCGAATACATCAGTAAAATAACTTAATTTATCAGGTTATAACAGTCGTGATATGTCTTATATCACAAAAATGGTTTTAAACATAAACTAGGTGTTTAATACGCTTAAATAACCGTTTTAAGCGATTTCCGGTTAAAAATAGGATTCTGAGTTTCCTGATTAGTTCCTAAGGTTCAAAACACTTCATTTATTATTTAAAATCAGTGGCAATTGGATTGGCGTCAAAATACCTTGTAGAACTCATTTTATAACCGAAAAGGGCATATTCGGTATTAACCGAATCAAGGCGATAAACCTAGCTTATGATCAGTTTAAAAATAATTAAAAATCTTCAAAAATCCCAAAATATTATTTAACATCAGTGGGGAAAATGTTTGGTGCCGAAAATCGGGTTTAGATAGGCTATGCGCTAATCGCGCCGATTAATTAATAAAAAGCTCATCGTTTACGCTAATGCGCATATTTCCTAATCTGGACCTCAAACTGATGTCAAATTTTGTGGGCAAGTTTATAAATCAGTAGCCGAGGTCTTCGTCTACTCATATTGCCAAAATTCTCGTTTTACGCTAAAAAGGGCATTATGGTCAATTTTAAGCACTTAACGGAAACGCGCGAACGAATCGGATAATCAACGAAACAAGTACAGAGGCTTATACTATCATGTAACCCGGCACTAATGAAGCTCTAAGGCATTTCCAAATCAAACTAAGACGGGTCAGAACCGAAGTCAAAGCAAAAGTCAAAGTTTTGCGACTTTCGGTTCCGAACCGGGTTTAAACGGAAAGTTGTCAAATCAAACTAGTTTAGACAAGTCCGTACACTTATTACCAAGTTATATTAAGGTTAAAACAGGTTACACGCCTCTCGTATTGCAAATTACCCGTTTAATGGTTCTGTTGACTTTTTCAAGACACTTTTGACTCGACAAACGACCTAGTTAGGATTGGAATCAGTGGGTACCCTTATAAGGGTTTAATACCCATATAATTACCCACTTAACGGTACTTTTAATTCGAGATATGACTGAGCCAATTATAACTAATCTCGAAGTCAAATCGTAATTACGGCGGTTTGACTTTTAGCTAAATAACTAAGCTAAACTCAATTAAAGAAGGATTAGAACACTTACTGAAGTCCTAAGCTTGATTAGAGAACACTTGAGAGGAAGTTTGAGCTCCAGAAGTGATCCACAAATGCAGATGAAGGTGTGTTTGCAAGATTGCAATACATGGCCCTTATATAGTGGATTTAAGCACCACAATTGATTGACAAACAAGTCTAGCACTCACCATACCCTTCCAACAAGTGTCCTATAAGTTTAGGGGTCGTTTAGGGGCCAAGGGGGATGTGAAAAATCGTTTAAAGTCGATTACAAGAGCACCTAGCAGGCCCCTATCCAAGAAAAACAGATTCTGCCCAGATATGGCCGTCGCGTAGCGCGACGGCATGCCCCTTCAGGCTCGCGCTACGCTAGCACATGTGATTCAGCCAAAAATAAAAAAAAAAAAAAAAAAAAAAAAATAAAAAAACCAATTTCCCTTAATTGCAGTTTTGGTCCTTGGCTCTTCAAATTTTGAATAGGCACTCGTTTATTGCATTATGAACCCTCTCAATTTATCTATAAGGGCTTTAACACATATACCCACTTTGTTAAGTCCCCGGTTAACTTTATTGTTACCCGAAAAGTCCTAACTTTCAACGTTTACGCTTTAACCCTTCGCACACGAATTTGATCATAACTTTCTCATACGATAACGAAACTTTACGAAATTTAAACCGTGTATTCTAGTGAGCATAATTAACTGTTACAAAGCTTCGGGTTTGTCAAAAGGTCACTCAGAGGTATAATTTAAACATGTTGACACATTTAGCCCCTGTAGTTTGTAATCTCTCACTTTTAGCTTCGTATGATCCATGATTTATTCGTTTGAAGGTATGAGCATCTTG
Organism: Helianthus tuberosus; assembly: GCA_030545235.1. Classification (NCBI taxonomy): domain Eukaryota; kingdom Viridiplantae; phylum Streptophyta; class Magnoliopsida; order Asterales; family Asteraceae; genus Helianthus; species Helianthus tuberosus. Next base: position 29,279 of record JARYGA010044517.1, read on the forward strand.
TAGGGTTAATGTACATTATATTTATTCACAGTTGACACTTAGAATACGTATATTCACATACTTTCCATGTTTGTCAACTTTAGTCCTTCTATAATATTCTTTCACACGTTTTAAACATATGACACGTGTCTACACATTATAGGACTTGAATTTTCGAGGTGTTACACTTCAAAATTTCCTCCCATCCCCACACTTGGGATACATTGACCCCAATGTATGGTTTTGAAAGGATTTGATCGCTAGAACTCTTTAACACCAACTGAACGCTCAACATTCAAACCACAAATTTCTTTTTGGTATTTTTCAATTTATATTTTTTTATATTTTTCTTCTTTCTTTCAGAACATCACACCACCAACTTCCACCGCCCAACATAACATCAAAAACTCAACACCACCCAAACACCCGACCATAAACATATCAAACTAAACAAATATACACATAATATACAAGAAGGAGCACGACCTGACTAATAGTAGTGCGGTTGAGGAGGCCCGAAAATGGAAGACATCATCTCGTTCCATTCTCCGAATACAAATGCACCGCTACCACTTCCACTTTGTTCCGGAGCTCCTTGTTATTGTTGACGCGGGTCCACCCACTATGAATGATGGAGCGGCGGGGTCGGATACGATACACTACCGTCATATGGTGGTAGAGACGCATAATCCACCGGAGGTGGATCCACAACCACGGGCCGCCCCGCATGCGAATCCGCATCCATCCTTCGGGCTTGATCATCTTCATACCGGTTATTCTTCTCTAACTCATGAGAATAGGCATGTGCACGATTCCATGATTCTTGACGATCGAAGTTATGCTTCAAGGACCGCTCCATACTAGCACTCATCATCGTTTGTTGATCAAATAAAGTACACTCCGAACCCGACCATGAATCAAAAACGGGTGCCGGAGGACGTTGGTTCTCAATAACCTCTTGCATAGTGCCATTGTAAGCCCAATCCGGCTCGTATGAACGCTCCGTGTAATCATAGAAAGCACCACCATATCCCCTACCTAGGCCCCCTTGGCCCACATTCACATTTTCACCATGCGGCTCATCCGCATAGTCATCATCCCCACTCGGGGCTTCCGCTTCACTCTCCGGTTCATCCTCTTCACCCGGTAAAAGATCCCTTGCATCCACTTTCAACGCTCTCCATCTTTGACCCTCCGACTTGAGCTTGTGATACCTTTCCGATTACGTGTAGGTCCATCTAATACCCATCTTGTTTAGACTAAAAGGATTATGCCTTTTCGGATGTCCTCTATCCTCCGATGTGATCGCTTTAAACTGCTTCATCAATCCCGTGATAATTCGGCAATACGAGATAATGCTCCTCCCCAACTTGTTCCGGAAAATCCAAAGATTGTTCATAATCAAATACCGAATTGGAAACCGAGGAGACCCATTGAGCAACGAATAGAGGACTGGTACTACCAGGTACCTTACTTGTTCCTTATCTCCTCTTCTTGGAATGACATTCAAAATGCAAATCGTTAGCAGCAATTTTGCTTCAATCTTCAAGTTCTTCCGGTACAAGATTCCACTGTAAGTACCGGGCAAGAACAAAGTCGCTAACATATCATTCCATCTCGGATGCTTCTCTGGTTTTATCAACAGATCATCAAGACTAGGGATCATGTAATCACGAGCGGGTAGACTATCGTATTTTGCCAACTTCCGTAGTGTATCGAACGACATTTCTACCTTTATCCCATTAACCTCACCCGTCAACTTCATCTGCGATGGCCTATCGTATGTGTTACATTTAAGGGTTGCCATCCATTCTTGAATCTCATCCATAAACAGGTTCTTATTGTCCTTATCGTAACAGCTGAGTGCCGCCTCCCATCCTAAGGCGCGGAATTGGGCAAACACATTAAACGGCCCAAATTCAACCTCTCTGACTTCCCTCTCGCAAATGAACGCAGCAGCCTTGTTTTTTAACCGGTTTATACTGTCATGGAATAGTGTCGGCTGCCACTCCTCCGGCTGATCATCTAAAGGACCCGATTCCCACCTTGGCTTATCAGCCGGGTTCAACTCTACCATCTCTTCATCCTCGCTTTCACTCTCACTAACTCTACCCAAGTATTGCCTCTTCTTTGGTTGTTGTTCCGGCTGTTTGCCTTTGCCTTTTGATGAAGAAGACGAACTAGCTCCCGCTCTTTCTTTCGTTCTTACCATTTTCCTACACACATTGCAAGACAAACAACACAACCAAATACAAAAAATTAGGCCCTTTTCTCCAAAACATCCCCACACTTGCTTGTTACTATGGTTGTAGATGTTAGTGAACAAAAATTTTATAATTCATTTTCTCAAAAATTGGGCATGATGCCTCTACAATGTAGAGATCCCCAAAAGTTCACTACTTTAATCATCAAACCTATATCTACAAACCATAACAATGTTCAAGTAACCATTTTCATGACAAAATCTAAGAACAAGCAAGTGGGTATGAACAAGTAACGAACATAACCTTCCTTCTCACAATGCATCATCAAAAGTAACAAACAAACATCACATACCTTGATTTGAAGATGCTAGAATACAAGTGAAACAAGAACTTCAAAAACCCCCAAAATTTTCGAACCTAGGGTTTGGGATTAGAACCAGAAAGAAAACGACGTTTTCTGATAAATCTCTTCGCAAAATCAGCAAGTACGTGAAAAATTAGTCAAGATAGACCTAAATTTCACTTGATTTGGCTAAGAATTGAGAGAGATATGAAGGATTGAAGGTTGTAGGGTTATGGAGTTTGTAGAAGATCTTGTGGGGTAATTGAAAGTGATAGATGAGAATGTATGGAGGAGAAGGATGAAAGAAAACAAGTGGATGGGGAGAGGTTCACGTGACTAATTTACTATTATTATTTTTTATGTAACTGCTGTACAAGAATCGACCCATCAATTCACTAGGTCCATCGTAACTTACGGTGGACACCGTAAATTACGGTGTAACCTGGAACTCAAAACCTACCGTAACTCAGTAGCATTTCACCGTAAAGCCCCAACATTTGCATCTCCACCGTAACTTACGGTATAGACCGTAAATTACAGTGGCCTCTAGGCCTTTGCAATTCGCCAAAAACTTTGATTTTAAGTATTTCTTTTTATATTTTTTTGGTTTTTTTCAATTTTTTTGTGTTTTTAAAATTTTTCAAAAATATGTAAAAATTACCCTACCCCCTCGAAAGTCCCGTGTTGTCCTCAACACAATGCTAGAACTATTCGTACCCCGAACGTCCCCACACTTGTTTCAAACACGAACTTCAAGCAAATATGGTAAATGTGCAAACTATACAAAGCAAACAAAATAAAATACTAACTATTTACACTACCAAACCTGGGCCTCTTATGGTTGTTCATCGTCTACCGGGCGTAGAATGTAGCCCGCTTTGTCAAGCTCCAAGTTGTTGATGTCGTTCCCCTCCAAGTATGGCTTCAACCGATGGCCATTCACCGTTTGTTGTTTATTTGTTTGCTCGTCTTGGATATCTACATCACCAAACCTCCCAACTCGCCGAACGACATACGGGCCCATCCATTTGCTTTTAAGCTTGCCCGCAAACATCTTGAGCCTTGAATTGTACAACCAAACCTTTTGACCCACTTCAAAGGTTTTCTTCCTCAACTTTGCATCGTGTACCTTCTTGAGTTTGTCTTTGTAAGCCGATGCACACTCATACGCCTCGTCTCTAATCTCTTCTATTTCACTCAATTGCAACTTCCTCATCTTCCCCGCCTCATCATAATCCGCATTTACCGTCTTGATTGCCCAATGTGCCCGATGAGCTAACTCCATTAGCAAATGACAACCTTTCCCATACACCGTCCGGTAAGGTCTTGTGCCAATCGGAGTCTTGTAAGCCGTACGGTACGCCCACAACGCATCATCTAACTTGCTCAACCAATCCTTCCTATCCGTACGAACCGTCTTCATGAGAATTTCTTTAATTTGAGGGTTGGACACTTCGACTTGTCCACTAGTTTGCGGATCGTAAGGTGTGGCAATCCGATGATTCACGCTATACCTCTTCAATAATTTCCCAAAATTAAAGTTCTTGAAATGTGAACCACCATCACTTATAATAACACGCGGAATACCAAAACGGGAGAAGATGTTGGATTGAACAAATTTACAACCAACCGAATGGTCGTTTGTTCGTGTTGCAATAGCTTCAATCCACTTCGAGACATAGTCCACCGCCACCAAAATATATAGAAACCCGTTGGAATTTGGGAAGGGACCCATAAAGTCAATGCCCCATACATTGAATATTTCCACAACCAAAATTGGTTGTAATGGCATCTCATCCCTCTTTGAAATGCTTCCCATCCTTTGACAAGTTATACAATTTCTTGCAAACTCACACGCATCCTTGAAAATAGTGGGCCAATAAAACCCACATGACAAAACCCGATAACCCGTCTTATGCCCGCTAAAATGACCTCCACATGCGGATGAATGGGCATGAGTCAAGATTTCCAACACCTCTGTTTCGGGCACACACCTCCGAATAACTTGATCCGGTCCGATCTTGAAAAGATCCGGTTCATCCCAAATGTATTGCTTCACTTGGACCATCAATTATTTTCTTCGTTTCTTGGTCCAATGATTTGGGATGGCACCCGTGGCTAAATAGTTTACGTAGTGAGTATACCACGGTGCAACAAAGGTGGATACGGCTAATAGTTGTTCATCGGGAAACCTTTCATTTATTTCGCTCATATCGTCAATTCCTTCCATCGGGATCCGAGACAAGTGATCCGCCACTACGTTCTCACTTCCCTTTTTGTCTCGGATCTCTAAGTCAAACTCTTGTAATAACAACACCCACCTGATTAAACGAGGCTTTGCATCTTTCTTCTCCATAAAATACCGGACCGCACCATGATCCGAATACACCACCACTTCGCTCCCCCAAATATACGAACGAAACTTATCCAAAGCATACACCACCGCTAGTAATTCCTTTTCGGTTGTGGTGTAATTCAGTTGCGCTTCGGATAAAGTCTTGCTTGCATAGTAAATTACCACCGGCTTTTTGTCAACCCGTTGACCCAAAACTGCACCAATTGTAGTATCGCTTGCATCACACATGATCTCGAACGGCTTTGACCAATCCGACGGTTGCAAAATGGGAGCTTTCACCAAGTGTTCCTTCAAAATAGTAAATGCTTGCAAACATTCGTCAGTAAAGTCAAATGGAACATCTTTTAACAACAAATTACATAAAGGTTTCGTAATAACACTAAAACCTTTAATGAAACGTCTATAGAAGCCAGCATGTCCCAAAAATGACCTTACACCCTTAACATTTTTTGGTGGTGGCAAAGATGATATTACCCTTATTTTTGCCTTATCCACCTCCATTCCCCTTTCCGATATCACATGACCCAACATAATGCCCTCTTGCACCATAAAATGACTTTTCTCCCAACTAAGCACTAAATTTTTCTCAACACATCGTTTTAAAACTTTTTGTAATTCATTGAGACACGATTCAAAGCTAGTGCCAAAAATCGAGAAGTCATCCATAAACACTTCAAGCGACTCTCCAACCATGTCCGAAAAGATACTCATCATACATCGTTGGAAAGTTGCCGGTGCATTGCACAAGCCAAATGGCATTCACCGAAAGGCAAAGGTACCATATGGACAAGTGAATGTGGTCTTGTGTTGGTCATCCGGTTGTATTGCTATTTGATTGTAACCCAAATACCCGTCCAAAAAGCAGTAATACTTTTGACCCGACAGTTTTTCAATGATTTGGTCAATAAAAGGTAGCGGGAAATGGTCCTTAGAAGTAGCGGTATTCAATTTGCGATAGTCAATACATACACGCCACCCGGTGACCGGTCGGGTGGCAATTTGTTCACCATTTTCATCCTTGACTACTTGAATACCGTCCTTCTTAGGCATAACTTGGGTAGGACTTACCCAAGCACTATCCGAAATCGGATAGATAATTCCCGCATCCAACCATTTAATTACCTCTTTCTTTACTACCTCCCTTAGGTTCGGATTTAATCGCCTTTGAGCTTCTCATGTTGGTTTTGCATCTTCGGTGGTGATTATCTTGTGCATGACGATTGATGGACTAATTCCTTTAAGATCGGCAATCGTCCATCCAATAGCTCCTTTGTTCTCTCTCAAGACTTCCAACAAGGCTTATTCTTGTGCCATCTCTAAATTAGAGGCAATAATGACCGGTAGAGTGTCATTATCCCCTATAAAAGCATACTTCAAATGGCATGGCAAGTCTTTGAGTTCCAACTTCGGTGGTTCTTCTAATGATGGTTTAGTACCCGAACTTATTTCCGCCGGCAAGCCTTCAAATTGGTGAGTCCATGGCGGTCGACCTTCCTTCAAAGCCATAGCATCCTGTTTTTCCTCTTCAACCCGTAGTGCACAAGCATGTACCTGTTCAGAAAAATCACACAAACAAACATCTATGCCATCCTCCTCGTACTCGTGCGGGTTGCATCCGTCAACTAAGTCTGCCATGAAACACTCATCAACACCAACAACATTAGAATTGTTAGTAAAAACATTCAAACTCATTTTTCGATTTCCAAAAGTCATATCGACTGTACCAAATCTACAGTCGATCACAGCATGCGCGGTGCTCAAAAATGGCCGACCCAAAATGACATTTTGGTGTTGTTTTGGGTCCGCGGATGAGTAGTCCAATACCAAAAAGTCAACCGGGTAATAAAACTCATCAATTTTGACAATCACATTTTGAACCATCCCCCGAGGTAGCTTATGAGACAAATCGGCCAAAACAACCGTTGTCTCTACCCTTGCTAACGGACCAAAGTCGTATTGGTCATATAAGCCCCCCGGTAATATGCTCACCCCGGCTCCAAGATCTAGTAACGCCTTTGCCATTTGAAAATTACCAACTTGTATATAAATTAATGGCGTGCCCGGATCTTGGAGCTTAGGAGGAAGCTCCCCATTCAAAACCGCACTTACTTTGCCCAGTCAAGTCTACCCGCTTAGGCATTTTCTTCTTTTGTTGCCTTTTTTGTGTGCATAACTCTTTTAAAAATTTAGCGTATGCAGGTACTTGTTTTATTGCATCAAGGAGTGGAAGGTTAATTTTAACTTGTTTAAACATGTCCCATAATTCTTCTTTTTGGGGCCCTCTTGATGCAATAAAATATTTCTTACCCGGGTCAAGTAAAGCCGATGGAAACGGGACTTGACTCGGTTCACCTTCATCTTTTTCACTTTTTTCATTTTCACCCAAACCCGGTTTTTTAACATTTGATTCTTTAGGTTTAACCGGTGACACTTCATCATCACTATCAACACCCGTGATATCCTCAACTACCCCCTCAACTAATTCCGGTGACAAATTGGCTTTGAATTCCTTGCCACTTCTTAACACACTAACATGGTGAACATTAACATTGTTACCTCGTGACGACCCATGGGATGGATTTACCTTTGTGTCACTAGGAAGTTGACCTTTGTTTTTCTTCAACTCCGCCACGTCGGTCGCCAATTGACCCATTTGGGTTGTTAATGTTTGGATGCTCTTGTCACGAACCTCGTCCTTTTGTATCCGAACTTCATCAAGTTGATTTCGTTTTTGCATGTCTTGTTGCATTACCCGGAGCATATCCATGACTTCATTCCCACTTGACGAATTCTGACCCGAACCACTTTGACCCGTTTGTTGAAATTGCCCTTGGTAGCCATAGTTGTTTCCACCTCTAAAGTTGCCTTGATTGTATTGTTGGCGAGGTACAAAGTTACCTTGAGCTCCTTGAAAGTTTGGGTTAGCTTGGTTTGTCGCGTTCCCGTAGCGGAAATTAGGATGGTTTCGTAACCCGGGGTGGTATGTGTTGGAGTTCATGTTGAAATTTCGACCACCCCCTTGAATAGCATTCACTTCCTCTACTTGCTCATCAACCACTCCTACTACACAAACTTCCGTCGTGTGGCCTATTTCGTTGCAATTAGTGCACACGTTGTACACTTGATTTGTAGTTTGAACATTGCCATTCTCTACCCCATGCACTTGCGGCCTTTGTATCACATGCCTTGCCCGACTTGAAGATTGGGCCTTCCTCTTGGAATTCACCGCCACTTGCTCTAAAAATGCCCAATCAACATGTTCATAATTCGTACCGAATGTGCCATTAGTAATTGACATCAAATCACGTGCATCCTTCAAACTCAACCCCTCATGAAATGCGTTCAACAGCTCCCAAAGTTAGATCCCATGATGAGGGCAATTCCGTAACATCATATTAAACCTTTCAAACGCTTCATGAAACATCTCCCCCGATTGTTGTTGGAAGCTTCTCAAACCTCTCCTTGCATCATTAGTCTTTTGAGAGGTATAATATTCGTCTAAGAAAATCTGTTGCATATCGGCCCATGTAAAAATCGATGCAGAAGGTAGAGTATGAAACCATCTCTTTGCTTTGTCTTCCAAAGAGAATTCGAAAAGAACTAACTTAACATCATCCGAAGAGAACCCTTGGCCTCCAATCGTGTTGCAAATAGAGTCATATGTCTCCAAATGGAAATAAGGTTCTTCCGTTGCTAACCCCTTAAACTTTGGTAGACTTTGGAGGGCGGTTGTTCTCACTTCAAACGTTCTTCCATCCGCATGATGAGGAATCACTACCGGCGAAGGATTGTTAGTGATAATAGGCTGGAAGTGAGCTTCAATTCCCCGTACTACTTCCCGATGATGTCTTTGAGGGGCACCCAATGGTGCTCTTGGTTGACCCATTTGCCCTTGCATAGGCCCTTGAGGTGCAAAGGGTGGTTGATATTGGTATTGATGCATTGGCGGTTGTTGTGGAATCGGTTGTTGAAATTGAGGTTGCACATTTTGAGGACGCACTTGCTGTAGCAGTGTAGTGCGTTGCAATTGTGGCCCTTGCGGTCTAATGTGTTGCACCCCGACCGGTAATCTACTCGTGTCTTGAAATTGTTGAATCGGTTGACTTTGTTGACCTGCTCCTCCTTGGAGTCCCAACTATCCTCCATCACCCCCATAATAAAAACCTTCTTCTTCGTATCCCCTAAAATCCTCTTCGTAACCATCATCATGTCCATATCCTGGAATACCCGAGGATTGCCCGAATGGAAGGGATGAATATTGGAAGCCCAATTGGTTTGATGGTCTAAATGTAGAAGTGGCATGGACAATAGTTGAATTTGGTGGTATTGGATAATTAGAGGATGATTGACCCGTAGTTGGGGGAAAGAAGTGTGACAATGGTGGAATCGTGGCAGAGGGGCTAAAGGTAAGATTAGGTGCAACTTGAGTAGTAATCGGTGATGTAGTAGAATTGGTGGGTGTAACATCAAGCGGTGGAGTAGGTTCGGTAGTGGTATTAGGCATGGTGGTGTTTGGTGATGGTTGAGTAGAAGTAGGTATAAAAGACGAGGTCGTTTGACCCGTTGTGGGTGGTATTTGAGATTCTTGAATAATGTTTCGTGGTGTGATGGGTGAGGTAGGTGAACCAATAATTCTGTTTTCTCGTACTAAAACTCGGTTTTGCCTTAACGTTCTTTCAATTTCCGGATCAAACGATAGTGGTGACGACTTGTGAGAGCCTCTAGTATGCATACACCTGTAGTACCTGCACACTAAACACAACTAGCGTAAACTCGAAAATAACAAAACAAAACTAATAAACTAACACACGTTGCGCACTACTCCCCGGCAACAGTGCCAAAATTTGACGTGCTGTCGTAGTACACACAAATTTAATCCAAATTACAACTAGTAGATAGCAGTAAATGGGTATCGAACACATGGAGTTTGTGGAAAGTATGTCGATTATGTAGCTTTGCACTTAAACTAAGATTAAACTAAAATTGCAGAAATTAAAATTCGAAAGTTGATTGTTTTGGTTTTAAAAACTAATGTTAACTAATTAAATTGCAAATCAAAGATTGGTTTTGTAAACAAATTAGGAACAAGCGACCATCCTAGACTTCAGGTTTTTAATTCACACTAATGTTTATGCTTAACTAGAAAGAACCACATAGACATGGCTCGTGTTTGATTATCTGTTTGTGATGAAAGGGAACTAAGTACTCGGATTATAAAATGCGAGGTTGTTACCCGATGATCAATTGACAATTATCCAACCCTAATCCCTCCCATGATATCTCGATTGCCAACGGCACCAAGAACGTACGGTCTAGAATTATAAGCAAACAAAAATCAATACTTTACAAACAAACATTCAAACACCATAATAACTCAAACAAACATTCAAAGTTATTATTCTAGAAATTCAAGCACAAACATAGTGTTTCAAAAGCAAACCTTACATCTAGGATGATCACCAATAGTTTAGCCACGCATGACTTGGTACATCATCATCACACAACGATTAATGTTCATACGAATCGAAAACACAAACTAATTGTTTAGAAATGTTTGGAACCAAGATAAACTAGCCAAAATCGCCCCCAATATGCAGAGAAAACGTCCAATGATGATATATTGTGAAAAGACACCCCCAAAACGGTTTAATGGAGGCAGTTACATATTTTCCGTCATCTCCACCGTAACTTACGGTACCCACCGTAAGTTAAGGTGGACTTCAAAGTGTTACGGTGAGTTGCTACTGAGGTACGGTGGAAAAATGTGGATTTCAGGGCCACCGTAATTTACGGTGGCCACCGTAAATTACGGTGGAGCCCTGAATGTTTTGTTTCTTCTCTTCTTTCCTTCCATGCATGACCCGTTCCACTCCAATCCATCCAAAGCAGCAATTTGTCCATTTTAAGCTCCAAATCGTACCTGAAACATAAGCAACTGTAGTTATCTAATTCAAGATAATTACATGATCAAGCGAGGGATAAACTCGTCTTTTAACATCATTAAGGGTTGTCCTATGGGCCACCCATCAACAACTCACGACTTGGAGCTAGGAGCTGTAATCTTTGCGTTAAAAATTTGGAGGCATTATCTGTACGGTACTAAATGCATTATTTATACCGACCACAGGAGCCTTCAGCATATCTTCGATAAAAAAAAGTTAAACATGCGACAGCGTCGCTGGGTGGAACTCTTGAATGACTACAATTGTGCCATCAAGTATCATCCAGGCAAAGCAAACGTTGTAGCTGATGCTCTTAGTCGAAAGAAATGAAACCCAAACGTGTCCGCGCCTTGCAGGTCACCATCCATTCTAATTTACCTGACCAGATCCATTCTGCTCAAACTGGAGCGTTGATAGAGGAAAACATTAAGGCTGGGTACTTGCGAGGCATGGAGAAACGACTCGTGGAGAGGTCTGACGTCATTTATTATTTTATGGAACGGGTATGGGTTCCTTTGTATGGTAACATTAGAGATCTTGTGATGGACGAAGCACACAGTCTCGATAATCTGTTCACCCGGGTTCGGATAAGATGTATCAGGACCTCAAAGTCTTGTACTGGTGGCCGAAGATGAAGGCCCACATCGCGACGTATGTGAGTAAATGTTTGACTTGTGCGAAAGTCAAGGTAGAGTATTAGAAATCCTCAGGCCTGCTTCAGCAACCAGAAATACCCATGTGGAAATGGGAGCAAATTGCTATGGATTTCGTCACTGGTCTGCCAAGAACTCAAAACGGAAACGATACCATCTGGGTGACCGTTGACCGTCTCACAAAGTCGATACACTTCCTAGCAATCAAAGAAACTGATAAGTTCTCACAACTTGTTGCTATTTATCAAAAGGAGGTGGTTTCTAGGCACGGGGTGACAACCTCTATTATCTCTAATCGTGACCGACGTTTCATATCAGATTTATGACAGTCGATGAATTAATCATTCGGCTCACGTCTCGACATGAGTACGGCTTATCACCCACAGACGGATGGTCAAAGTGAACGAACCATCCAGACACTTGAAGACATGCTGCGAGCATGTATGATCGATTTTGGTAAGGGTTGGGAGAAACACTTGCCTTTGATAGAGTTTTCTTATAACAACAGTTACCATTCCAGCATCCAGGCAGCTCCGTTCGAAGCATTGTAGGGACGGAAGTACCGTTCTCCTCTCTGTTGGGCTGAGGTGGGTGACAGCCAGATCACAGGTCCGGAACTTGTACTCGAAACTTCGGAGAAGATTGTCCAGATCAGAAATCGTATGGCGGCAGCGCGCAACCGTCAGAAAAGCTACGCTGACAAGCGTAGGAAACCTTTGGAGTTCGCCATAGGCGATCGTGTTATGTTGAAAGTCTCGCCCTGGAAGGGGGTGGTACGCTTTGGGAAACACGGCAAGCTTAATCCGCGTTATGTTGGGCCATTCAAAATTCTGGAGCGAATCAGTAAGGTGGCCTACAAACTTGAGCTACCTGCTGAGTTGGGTAACGTCCATGATGTCTTCCATGTCTCACAATTAAAGAAGTGTTTTTCCAATGAAACACTTGTGGTACCACTTCAGGAACTGAAAATCGACGACAAATTGCAGTTTGTCGAAGAACCCATTGAAATTATGGACCGGGAAGTAAAAGTCCGTAAGCATAGTCGAATCCCGATCGTGATAGTCCGTTGGAACACAAGACGTGGACCAGAGTTCACGTGGGAACGCGAGGATCAGATGAAGCTCAAGTACCCTCAACTATTCCTAACTGATCAATCTAATCCTGATGCAACTGATGAATTTCGGGACGAAATTCCCATTCAAGTTGGGGATGATGTGGCACCCGGGGAAAATCCACAGTCATCCTGGTCTAACACCGTGCTGCTTTGGATTGCTTATCAAATTTTGGGATGAAATTTCTTTCAAGTTGGGGATGATGTGACAACCCGAGATTTCAAGGTCTTTCCTCTACGCATCACTTGTTTCACAATCCTGTTTCCGCAAATAGTTTTACGTTGTATCATGTGCCTTGTATATGAATGATTATAGTATTACTATGTTTGGTTGTTGCATGAAAAGTTAGAAATTGTTTAATGTTTAATGTTTAGTCATAACATGTGCATACCACACTCATATCGACGAAGAGGTCATAACAACGAAGAACTAGGGTTCTTCGTCACATGCGCTTCCTGACGAAGGATGGTTCTTCGTCACAACCCATCCTTGGCGAAGGAGGGTTCTTCGCCAAGAGGTACTTCGCCAAAAAGGGGCCCTTTGCCCAGGTTATTCGAGGCCCAGAATGGTCTGATTGTTATTTTATGCGTATAATCATTCATAACATGTAATCGCAATATCAAACCCTAAAACTTTCTCCCTTTCCTCCCCCCTGTGCGGCGGCATTTGTGAGTCTCGAAGCCGCCCCATCTCAAGCAAACTAATCAATCTGGTGTTTCGGTTAGTGTCTTGTTCTTGTTCATTGGATTAATACCCGATACGTGATTTCGTGTAATGATGATTTTGTATGAGTATTGATGTGTTAAAAATGCAACATATAAATTTCATCAAATGAGGCATAAAACTAACCCTTTTTTAGTACTAATGTTGGAAAAAGTGTGCTTTTGTCTTCCTTTTGTATTTTCAGGATTAAATGAGCTCAAATTAACAAAAGAAGCAAAAAGACATCAAAATCTAACATAAATACAAGAAAAGGAACAAGACGTAACATGCCCGACCCCACGACAGCATCTTCCCAAGCAAAACAAGAGATCAGAAGCCTGAACACGCCCCGTGCTCAGCCGGCACGGGGGCGTGCCCAAGTGTCAGCAGAAAAGACAAAGTGGTAGAAGCTTCTATTGCCCACCACGGGGCCGTGCTCAGCGGACACGGGGCCGTGGTCAACTATAAGATTCGCACAATCCAGCAAATCTGCATAGTACAAAGATTCTTCTGCACCACGGGGTCGTGCTCAGCGGACACGGGGGTGTGGTCAACTAAAAAGACAAAACTGCATTAAATGAAGAAAGAGAAGGATGTGGACACGGGGCCGTGCCCACTGGACACGGGGCCGTGCCCGAGCTTCTGTTCAGCCTATAAATAGAAGTGCTTGGCTCAAGCTCAAACCATCCCTTGGCACACCACCTCTCTCACACTTCACCCACCACCCACCACCACCATAACACCATCATCCACCACCATCATCCATTGTCCATCGTAGAGTGTGTGAGTCGTCTCGGGATCCAAGATTGATCGTAAGAGTTCTTGACAATCAAGGCCATGTTTGCCTAAGTCTCTTACATCACTTGGTGAAGACAAAGTGTCTAGTGTAATACTTTTTATTTCTAATCTTTTGCACTTTTTACTTGGTTTTGTATTAATGACTTTAATAACTAGTTGCTTATGTTGAAGGTGATCTTTCCTTATCGTTTGTCCGTGGTGTCTTGGCATTATTTTACTGTCTATATAAAATAAAAGATTTTCACCATTCATATCTCCACGGTCTATATGGAGGTATGTTGGCTACCTGGTCGGGGGTTAAGGGAACGGTTTGGTAAAGGTCTTGCCATTGTTCAGCGTTTAGAGGTCCTGCAATGGACCTGGGTCAAATTTAGTAGGACCTCCTTCAATACTTAACGGTATTGGATGGCGGGGGTCCAAACTCTTTGATCCCCTCATAAGTTAACTACTATTAATACTATAACCCGGCTATTTAGGACTGTATCCCTGCTGACTCAGACTACTTAGTCGAGGGTAACGTCACCTCCAAAAGAGGGGCCTACCATAATTTGCATTAATAACTTAATTAATTATCTTCCAATAATCCACCCTTTTAGGATTGTATCCTTGCTGACTCAAACTACTGGGGTGAGGGTAACGTCGCCTTCAAAAGAGGGGCCTACTACAATAACTAAGATAATCTCTTAAATATGTGCAAAAGTGCGGGAATAATCAAAGGTTACACTAGATACGAGTCGGAACCAAGTGATTCATCTTGTCTATCTGTTTTTCTTTTATTTTTATTTTCAGCATTTTAGTTAGTTTTTATTTTTCTTAGTTTAAAACATTTTTCTAACTTTTTATTTTGATTAGACGTTGAGGATAAACCGGTACTAAAAGCTCTTGTGTCCTTGGACGACCTCGGTATCTTGCCAACAGTATACTACGCTCACGATGGGTGCACTTGCGCATATGTGTGTTTAGTGTTAGTAAAATATCGTGTTTTATAAATTTAAAACTTGGCTAAAAATGAGTGTTAAAAGGGGCTTAAAATATACACCTAATATATATAACACTTCACACGCATCAAGTTTTGGGCGCCGTTGCCGGGGACACAAGGATTTTAAGAAAGTTAGGAATCAACGGCCTAATCGTTTTTCTTATTTTTCATTTTTTTTTAGGATTTTTTTTTAATTTTTCTGTTTCTGCAGAGCTCAGCACGGGCCGTGCCTGGTCGGACACGGGCCGTGCCCAGCATCATCACTGGCAGTTTTTATTTTTTGAGTTACAGAGAGCTGAACACGGGGCCGTGTCGGTGCAACACGGGGCCGTGTCCAACTCCCAGTAACTGGGATCCAGAAAACAATCACTGTATCTCTGACCACGGGCCGTGTTCACCGAGCACGGGGCCGTGGTGAACATTCTGACCAACGTTCTTTTCTGTTTTTATTGCAGGACTTGGAACCCAGGCGCCACATTTGAACCTCCTACGTAGTGCATGAGCTCCAGTTCTAGTAGAGACATAAAAGAACCTCTAGAAGAACCCGAACGCTTTCTCAGAAAAAGACTTAAAGCTAAAAATCAAGAGAAAGTTTCGGGGGACCCACTTCCAATGGCAGACCAACGTACCCTTATGGATTACCTACGGCCCACCGTAGGCAATCTCGGCGCCGCTATCAATGCACCGAATGTCGAAGCCAACAACTTCGAACTTCGGCCGCATTTGATACAAATGCTCCAAAACTCCACAACCTTCCATGGGCTTGCGGACGAGGATCCCCATCTACATATTACTAATTTCTTGGAAATATGTGATACTTTTCGGATCAATGGAGCGTCAAACGACGCCATTCGCCTTAGGATGTTTCCATTTTCACTAAAAGACTGAGCTAAGGCTTGGCTTAACACCCTCCCTGTTGGCTCGGTAAACACCTGGGATGAACTAGCCCAAAAGTTTCTATATAAGTATTTCCCCCCTGCTAAAACGGCTAAATTAATGACTGAAATTAATACATACTCACAAGAGGATGGGGAATCCTTATATGAAACTTGGGAAAGGTTCAAGGAGCTTCTAAGAAAGTGCCCTCATCACGGTCTAGCGGTGTGGCAACAAGTATCCACTTTCTACAATGGGTTGTTGCCACACACAAGACAAACACTTGATTCAAGCTCTGGGGGACTTTTAGGTAATCGTCGCCCAAATGAAATATATAATCAAATTGAGGAAATTGCTCAAACCAATTTTCAATGGCACACTCCCCGAGGTAATAAATCTATTGTCCCGGGCGCCCATAAGGTTGATGAAAGCACCTCTTTACAAGCCCAAATCGAGGCCCTCTCTTCGAAAATCAAAAAGCTAGAAATGACAAAAACGGCCTCGGTTATGGCTTGTGAAGGGTGTGGTGGGTCACATGAAAATTGGAGTTGTATGAAAGAATTAGATGAACAAGCAGAAACGGTAAACTACATTGATAATAGAACTAGGCCGTCGGGTCCTCCAACGGGTACCTACAACCAAGGATGGCGTAACCACCCAAATCTTGGTTGGAGAGATCCCGACAATAGTAGTAACCAACAAAACCAACGAACTAATTTTCAACAACCACAAAATTTCTCTCAACAACAAGGTGGAAGAGAAAGGCTTGAAGATACCATATCTCGCCTCATCTCCGACACCGAAAAGAAAAACTCGGATCGATTTCAACAATTGGAATCGAATTTTAGAAATCAACAAGCTAGCATTCAAAACGTTGAAAAACAATTAAATCAACTAGCTCAAAATTTCTCCGAGAGACCACAAGGCGCGTTACCAAGTAATACCGAAACCAACCCAAAGGCGCAAGTACACCTCATCACATTGAGAAACCGAACCGTGGGTCCCGAGGATGCCCCAGTACCACCAGTTGAAGGAAGTCAACGCCAAAGCACGACTTCACCTACACCTCAACCAGAAAAGGCTTCTTCACCAAATCAAGAGGCCACCAAGACTCCTCCAATTCCGTAACCTGGTAGGTTAACTCGTCAAAAGACCGATGAGCAATTCGCAAAGTTCGAAAGTTTACTAAAACAATTGCATGTTAATATTCCTTTTATTGAGGTCCTAACCCAAATGCCTAAATATGCAAAATTCATGAGGGATTTCCTCACTCACAAAAGGAAAATTGAATCATTGCAATTAGTTAACTTAGGCGAAGAATGCTCCGCTTTAGTACTCAACGAACTTCCACAAAAGAAAATCGACCCCGGGAGCTTCACAATTCCTTGCTCGATTGGGAAGTCCCCCGTCCGTAATGCATTAGCCGATCTTGGGGCTAGCATTAACCTCATGCCCACGTCAATGTTCAAGCGACTCGGCCTAGGAACAACAAGCCCTACAAAGATGAGCATTTAACTCGCGGACAGGTCCGTCAAGTTTCCACAAGGTATCGCTGAAAATCTACTGGTCAAGGTTGACAACTTCTTTTTTCCAACTGACTTTGTCATCCTAGACATGGAGGAAGACACCGATGTCCCTCTCAACATCGGGAGGCCATTTCTAGCCACCGCCCAAGCAGTGGTGGATATGAATGATGGAACGTTAACATTGAAGTTTGGGGATGAGGAAGTGAAGTTCGAATGTGGAAAGAAAGTAGAGGAAGAAGACCCGGTCAAATACATGAAGGTCATAGACTCAAGCTTGGATGACGCTCTCCGATGGTGTAACATGGGATGCAATACATCCCACTTGGGTAACATGTGACCAGGCTTTGGGTCTAGCCAAGGACCCTTATAAACGTGGCGCACCACGGAGGCATTCCGCGGAACTATCCTTAGTTTAGTTTAGATTAATTTTCTTGTTTTCTAGTTACTTTTAATTTTCAGGAATAAAACACACTTGAGATGGCAAAGGATGCAAGGGAAACTTGAACCAGCACTCTATGCAGGAAAACAGAACCGTCCGATAAAATTCTTCGTTTACAGTAAGTTCGGCACGGGCCGTGTCCACCCAACACGGCCCCGTGCTGCACAGTCTGCAGAAAAAGACCCAGTTCAGGTAACTGGACACGGGCCGTGTTCACCCAACACGCCCCCGTGTCCAGGCTTCTGTTTCTCTTGTTTTAATTTTGTTACTGGCACTTGAACACGGGGCCGTGCCCGGATAACACGGGGCCGTGTTCAGCGCCCAGTAACACGAAATTTTTTGCTTTTCACACCTTTTACACATTCAATCAACCTAAAAACTTATTTTTGGGACACATTGAGGACAATGTGTAATTTAAGTGTGGGGGGGATGTTAAAACCTTGAATCTTGCAAGTCCTAAATACAAGCCTTACACAAAACTCTATTGGAACCGCTAATCACCCCAAATTTTTTTCAAAAATTAAAATTTTTTTTTTACTTGTCTAGGTTTAACTCGGGAAATTCAAGTTCTCAAAAAGGTTATATTTTTACAAATTTACAACCGATAGCGTCGTGATAAAAAGAACCAACATAAGAAAATTATGAAAAGGCATGACAAGCTTAGTTAAAATTTGATTATATATACTTGATCACATAAAAACCCATTCCCACAAAAGTGAGTTTTGAGCCTTTATTGAGCAAACACTTACATATCATTTGACTAAATGCTCATTTTCGTTTCTTGTGTGAATAGCCGCTTGGTTCTTACGACTCTAGAACTTGCCATGACGATACAGTCCCGGTCCTTACCAACTTAAACCCGAGTAAGTAAATTATGGAGGCATTAGGACTAACCCTTTTTATTTCTACACCATTTTTTTTTCTTTTTTTTTTTTTACCACCTACCCAAAATCCCCCTAGTTAGCCCCTTTGAGCCTAAACCTTTTCATTTCATAACCCAAACCAAACACCCTTTTTACCCACCAAAACCTTTTTCATTTTTACCCTTTGTTTTAGTAACAAGTTCGATTTTTCGTATGACTTTTCAAAAAAAAAAAAAATTAAAAAAATTAAAAAATAATAATAAAATAAAATAAAATTTTTTGTGTTGATGATGAAGCAAAAGAGAATAAACAAACAAGTTCATCAAAAATAACTTTGTTTGAATAAATAGCTTCATCAAAATAAAAGTTACAAAAATAGAAAGACTTACGAAAACCGACACTTGTTACGCTTTTCGCCTTTTTCTACTAACCACTAACCACTCACCCAACCACCTACCTTTAACCCAAGCCTAACCCTTCACCCACAAAGTCCTCTTGATATTTACAAAGGTATATAAGTTAAAAAGGAGGAGGATTGATTGCTTGGCAAGCTTATGGTAGGAGTAAGTTCTATGGCGCTCTCGAGTGATCCACAAAAATACATTTTCGGCCGAGTGTTGAGTGATCCCCGTGAGGTATGTGAACTTGTATATAAATAGAATTTTAAAGAGGCATGTTATGCCCTAATAAGTAATTTATCTTATGAAAAGTTTTAAATAAATCATGACGAATAGGATTGTAAATAAATAAAAATAAAACTAAATAAAGAATCTTGGAAATCCCGACACTCTATGACAAGCCCAAAAACCTTCTTATCTACCCATTCCATTTGGGAGTGTAATAGCCACATATTAAAGAGTTTTGCTTGCGGACAAGCAAAGATTCAAGTGTGGGGGTATTTGATGTGTTAAAAATGCAACATATAAATTTCATCAAATGAGGCATAAAACTAACCCTTTTTTAGTACTAATGTTGGAAAAAGTGTGCTTTTGTCTTCCTTATGTATTTTCAGGATTAAATGAGCTCAAATTAACAAAAGAAGCAAAAAGACATCAAAATCTAACATAAATACAAGAAAAGGAACAAGACGTAATATGCCCGACCCCACGACAGCATCTTCCCAAGCAAAACAAGAGATCAGAAGCCTGAACACGCCCCGTGCTCAGCCGGCACGGGGGCGTGCCCAAGTGTCAGCAGAAAAGACAGAGTGGTAGAAGCTTCTATTGCCCACCACGGGGCCGTGCTCAGCGGACACGGGGCCGTGGTCAACTATAAGATTCGCACAATCCAGCAAATCTGCATAGTACAAAGATTCTTCTGCACCACGGGGTCGTGCTCAGCGGACACGGGGGCGTGGTCAACTAAAAAGACAAAACTGCATTAAATGAAGAAAGAGAAGGATGTGGACACGGGGCCGTGCCCACTGGACACGGGGCCGTGCCCGAGCTTCTGTTCAGCCTATAAATAGAAGTGCTTGGCTCAAGCTCAAACCATCCCTTGGCACACCACCTCTCTCACACTTCACCCACCACCCACCACCACCATAACACCATCATCCACCACCATCATCCATTGTCCATCGTAGAGTGTGTGAGTCGTCTCGGGATCCAAGATTGATCGTAAGAGTTCTTGACAATCAAGGCCATGTTTGCCTAAGTCTCTTACATCACTTGGTGAAGACAAAGTGTCTAGTGTAATACTTTTTATTTCTAATCTTTTGCACTTTTTACTTGGTTTTGTATTAATGACTTTAATAACTAGTTGCTTATGTTGAAGGTGATCTTTCCTTATCGTTTGTCCGTGGTGTCTTGGCATTATTTTACTGTCTATATAAAATAAAAGATTTTCACCATTCATATCCCCACGGTCTATATGGAGGTATGTTGGCTACCTGGTCGGGGGTTAAGGGAACGGTTTGGTAAAGGTCTTGCCATTGTTCAGCGTTTAGAGGTCCTGCAATGGACCTGGGTCAAATTTAGTAGGACCTCCTTCAATACTTAACGGTATTGGATGGCGGGGATCCAAACTCTTTGATCCCCTCATAAGTTAACTACTATTAATACTATAACCCGGCTATTTAGGACTGTATCCCTGCTGACTCAGACTACTTAGTCGAGGGTAACGTCACCTCCAAAAGAGGGGCCTACCATAATTTGCATTAATAACTTAATTAATTATCTTCCAATAATCCACCCTTTTAGGATTGTATCCTTGCTGACTCAAACTACTGGGGTGAGGGTAACGTCGCCTTCAAAAGAGGGGCCTACTACAATAACTAAGATAATCTCTTAAATATGTGCAAAAGTGCGGGAATAATCAAAGGTTACACTAGATACGAGTCGGAACCTAGTGATTCATCTTGTCTATCTGTTTTTCTTTTATTTTTATTTTCAGCATTTTAGTTAGTTTTTATTTTTCTTAGTTTAAAACATTTTTCTAACTTTTTATTTTGATTAGACGTTGAGGATAAACCGGTACTAAAAGCTCTTGTGTCCTTGGACGACCTCGGTATCTTGCCAACACTGTACTACTCTCACGATGGGTGCACTTGCCCATATGTGTGTTTAGTGTTAGTAAAATATCGTGTTTTATAAATTTAAAACTTGGCTAAAAATAAGTGTTAAAAGGGGCTTAAAATATACACCTAATATATATAACACTTCACACGCATCAGTATGTAGGGCCTTGTGTGTATAATGTCTTATTGTTTATTGGCCATATGATTGCGTAATTAGGGTTTGTATGATGAAAGTATTGATGATTCTTGTGTGTTTTTATGATCATGTCCTGATTGGGTTGATGTTGGTTTGTTTTGAGAAACTAATGGTTCTAATGGTACATGTTTAGTATGTGATTATGGCCGATGATCATTTGGAATGATTTGTATGTTAGGCAGAAACTGTTACGTTTTGAGTAGTTGATGATTGTTCATAACTAGGGTGTCTACTCATGGTTAAAAGTGTCATTTAATCTGATATGGGAAATTATCAAACTAGTTAACGGCTGTTATGAAATCAAGGAATTGTAACTGTCTGATGAAGGGATGACGAAGGACCTCCCCCACGAAAAACTGAGTTCGACGAAGAACCAAGTTCTTCGTTAACTACCCCCTGACGAACTACTAGGATTCTTCGTCAATCCCCAGCCCGATGAAGGATAGTCCTTCGCCATATGGTTCTTCGCCATAAGAGCATTCCACGAAGAATAGGTCCTTTGTGGAGATGTTGTAACTGTGTAAACCAACAGAACAGTTTATGATGTGTTTGATGATGGATGTTTTGTACTTATGAAATCTATAGTTGCATGTTAATAAGAATGAGAAATCTGGTGTGACTTGTGTGAATAGCAAACCCACCTGTTATGTGCTGTTACGTGACAAACACATGGGATGTGGACTTGTATGAGGATGGGGTATTTGCTACATGTATACAGAAATCTTTGTGATAAATGCAATCTGTGTAAAATACGTGACTTGGTTGATTATGAAACTGATTTTGATTGGTAACCATGGTAGGGTTTGGGTTGACCAACTTGGACGGGTAACTTAACATACCGAGCAAATCCAAGGTAAGTTCATTTCTCTTGAGCATGCGTCCCGGTGGGTGGGACAATCAAATGGGTATTCCTGAGAGGAATAAGTTTTTCTGGGTAAAAACTGGGATGTTGGATAATACACTCATTTCCTATCACCTTAAGTCCCATCTTCTACCGAATAGTTACCTGAGAGGTAACGGGGTATTAGTTGATAGCGCTATTAGGCTTGGCAACCTCACACCGTACCTGAGAGGATGGGCGTGAACTAATGACCTTAATCACAACCAATGCTTAGATAGGGGGCATTGGGGACGGGCAAAATAATCTGGAGCCATCTTGTACGGTACTCAAGTTATTATCAACATTATCAATAAACTGGACTAATCACTTGGCAATTAAGGTTTTCGTAAAACTATGAACTCACCAGCGTTGTCTGATAAACTTGTTGCATGCTCGCAGGTCGTTAGGTACTATGGACAAGGAACTTGTTATCTGGGATTGCTGGAGTGGACATGGGTCATACTGCTTGGATATGCATGACGTGCTTACTGATTTTACATACAATTGGTTTTGAAACATTTAACCAATGATTTACTATTTGCTTCCGCTGAACATGTTAAACTTGGATTACGTTTATGATTGTTTTATCATAATGAATGGAAACTTTGTATAATATCTTTATATTAGTTCAATGTGATTAGTGGTTAGATCCTAGTACGTCACACGCCTAGCGGGATTTCCGCATGTGGTATTTTGGGGGTGTAACAGTGTGGCAGCATGTAAGATATGGCGCGCGAAGGCCTCAATCACACCGCTACACCGGCATGACATAGGCATGGTGGTGAGAGCAGGGGAATCTTGACCGGCGTGTAGAAGGATGGCTCCATGACGTGATGAATTTTTATTAGGGGTGGCATATAGTCGTGGGGCCCAACGGTCATTTAAAAAAAATAAGAGCATTCACATCCAAGCAATCAAATTATGTGTGTAGAGTTTTTATAATATAAAGAGTATAAAAAGTGGTTGTGAGTAGAGGAGAGAGAAAATGTTACTGTTTATCTGTATATTTGGGGGGACACTGTTCACCCCCTATAATTTTTTAATATATTTTGAAAGTGGTTGGGAGTGAAGGAGAGAGAAAAGGTAATAATAAAGGTATAAAAAATATTATTTAATTGAAAAGGAGAGAGAAAATATAGTGTTTTTTAGTGTAATTTAGGGTGAAAATATGATGGAATGGATGTGAATGCTCTAAATTAACTCTCCCTATTTATATACATATCATTCCACCATATTTTACCAAAAACTCTCCTACCCCACCATATTTACCAAAAACTGCATCCCAACAATCGTTCGTTCGATCCAAACAACCTGTATGGTTGAGACGAAATATCCAATACTACTTCGCCTCAAAACCCCCCTCTTCATGTTCCGGATAACTTACCCGATATATCGGCTTATGCGCATCTTCTCGCGAAGTATAATATGTTTTTTTCCGCCACAAATGCCTAACTTCACTCAACAACAAGAATTCGTTCCTATATCCCAAACGCCCCTACACCCGAATCCATACCCAAAAGCAACCACAAAATGTTGTTGAACTGTCCACACGAAAAAAAACCATAGGTAGAAAACCGAGGCTATGAAAGAAAAAAACATTGCAAACCGAGTTATTTATCCATGGACAAAGGAGGAAGAAGTGGTTTTAAACCAAATCTTGGATTTTTATTTCGGAGAACTCGGTTTTAGATATATTTTATTTTATATTTATTGTTAAAAATAGATATGGTTATTAAATATTAATTTTTTAATCTTGATAATAATAATTCGTTTTTTTAATAAGTACAAATCAACATGGTGACGAATTTTGGGATCGAATAAACTAACTTTATCACAAAACGATGAAACGAGAGTATTACAGGAATAATGATAGTCTCTCATCAAAGTGGCGTGAAATAAACACCGTCATGACCGCCTTCAATGGTCACTACAACAACATAAAGAACAACCCAAAGAGCGATGAAACCAACACCGATATGGTAACGCGGGCGTTTAGTCTTTATACGGATAAAAAGAAAGGAGCGGCGTTCAAATTTATTCATTATTGGGATGTGGCGAGGTACTCCTCAACACGGGCAAGAGTGCCTCTAGCGGGACGATCGCCGTCTAAAAGGACAAAAACAAGTTCCTCTCCACGGAATCCAAAAATAAATAAACAAAGCTAAGTTTTTTTTCCTATAGTCCGTGTTTGTAGATAACGTATTTACCAAAATGGTGTTATTGATTTTTTTTTACTAAAATGGTGTTTCTAAAGATTTTTTTTTCTCACTGTTAATCTCATTGGATAAATCCAATTCATTAAAGAAGTATTAATTTAAACATGTTATTTTTAGTAAATCAAGAAAAATAAAATTTAAAATTAATGGTAATTAAAAAAGGGGTGTTACTACTTAGACTGCGGGGAGTGGTGGGGCTTGGGTTGGGGGCTTTTTTAAAAATAAAATTTAAAAATAATGGTAATTAAAAAAGGGGTGTTGCTACTTAGACTGCTAGGAATGGTGGGGCTTGGGTTGGGGGCTTTGCTCGACACGTGGCGATAGTGGGGTCCACCGGACCACCCAAAAAAAGTGGGGTGTGGAAGCGGCGTGAGTTAGTTGTAACTCCCCAAAAATATATATATGAGTGTATACATGTATAAGAATAATATTAATAATAAAATAGTGAAAAATAAAACTAGAAATAATTAACCTAGTTAAAATTATGTTATAGAAAGATGGGGAATCAAGGGATTTTAACAATTTTATATATCTTAAAATTAGAGGGGCTAATTTTGACGTACTTGAAACTAATTGTTTTAAAACAAAGGATAAATACAAAACACACACTTGTGTGTGTGTTCTGTATTCGACTAAAACCACAGGGAAACAGAGAACCCATTTTCTTAAACCCTAATCATCAAATTCTCTAAAAAATCAAAGAAAGAAGTTGATTAAAGATCAATTCCAAGTCAATTAAGTGATTACTATACATAGGGAATCATAAGGTATGCTTAATTCTGATCTCTGATAATGTATTGAATTGTTATGAATTCTCATAATTTAAATTCTTGTATGAAAGTTTGATGTTATGGTGTAACACCCACCCCGTAACCCGGGTGATTGTGCACAATTGATACACTTACAGCGGAAACAAACTAAACTTTCATTAAAACTTATAATAGTCTGAGTACAACACTTTATTTATTTACAAACTTTCGGCAACTAAGAACTCCTTGATCTTCTAAAACTCCACAACTGTCAAGTAGTTCCTATAGTTTTCCTCATGACTCACCTGAGATAAGTATACTCAAAACGACGTCAGATATATACTGGTGAGCTCATACTATACAATTTTTATAAAGATAGACCACAGTTTACATTATATGCATACATAGTATGGCATGTGACCACATTATAGTCAGGTTGGGCCTCATTGAACCTTATAGGTCACATTTGACTTGTCACAAACCACCGTACAAGTGACATACTGGTCCTCCAGCTGTGTCCCCCTACGGCCATCACATAGGTATGAGTGTGTGTCGCTGGACCTTATAAGCACGAAGTGCCTGTGGGTACAACACCTTATTACCCTTCCCAGAGTGACACACCTCATTAAGCATAATAGGATCCCATATACCCCTACTGACACATGCATACTGCAGCATTCTCATTATTACCGGTTATGGACGAGTATACTATCACAGTTTAAAAGACAAGTATGATAACTCACCTGATTATCAATTGCTTAACTGCCGTTAGTATGACTGGGTTATGTCTCAAAGTCCTGACACAATTACATAATCCTAGGTTAGGTAATGGTACACATAACTAGTCATTATCATGGTTGGATATTGGTTAGTGCTCCCTTGTTTAAGCATGGGTGATCAGTCCATGCCTAACTAAGGCTAGGCTACCCAATACCCGCCCCTGACAATAACCCTAGTACCTAAAAATAATACTAACACTACTACTACTAATATATTATTACTAATAATAAAACTAATATTAACTACTAAAAACAAATAATAAATAACTAAACATAAACTTAAACTTAAACGAGAGTATACCTCAAAACTATCTACGGCACGTTGATGTAGAGTTTCCCTACTCCTGGTCCTACTCGTGCTCCAAAAACGACTACTAACAACACCCAACGGGTATCGTATACTCGGGATTCTCAATACTAGAGCGTTCCCGTTAAAATTTTGGTGTATCTAAAATCCTACAATTTAACTCCTATATATATGTGAAGCAAGCAAGCACCTCAATGGGTTTCTGGGCTGTGGGACAATTGACGTGCTAGCTAGCTAGCTTGACGTGCTAGCTAGCTTAGTTATATTATTTCTGCTGCTTTACTCGTTTTTCTTGTATAACTTTTAAAATATGACATTTTATAAAACGACGAATATGTCATTAGAACGGGCATATTTTTATCTACGTTTTAACCTAAGTTTCATTAAAAACGGAGTAAGGTCAAAAATAATATATTTAATTATTAATATTAAACGGTCCCCTATACTAGCCAAGGCTTGTCAAGATATTTCACCTTTCACACCATCATCTTACTCGTTTAACAATATATGAAATATAAATTACATATTTCATACGTTTATAAACAATATATTAAGGTTCGGGGTATAACATCCTTCCCTCCTTACAAAAATTTCGTCCTCGAAATTTGTCATCACTTAAAAAGATGAGGGTACTTATCTTTCATTATGTTTTCTAATTCCCATGTAAAGTTGGGTCCATGACGTGCGTTCCACTTGACTTTGGCTAACGGGATTTCCTTCTTGCGTAACTTTTTAACCTTCCTATCTTCGATTTGTAGTGGTTCTTCAATGAAGTTGCGTTTGTCGTCAACCTGTACGTCTTCCAGGGGTATTTGTTGGGCTTCGTCCACTAGGCACTTCCTTAAATTTGATACATGAAAAGTATTATGTATTCCTGCCAGCTGTTCAGGAAGTTTTAGCCGATAAGCCACTGGTCCTACTTTGCTTGTTACTTCAAACGGCCCAATGTATCGGGGTTTCAACTTTCCCTTCTTTCCAAACCGAATCACTCCTTTCAGAGGTGATACCTTAAACATTACTTTATCCCCTATTTGGAACTCTAGGGGTTTACGCCTCTGATCTGCATAACTCTTTTGTCGATCTTGAGCACTTTTCATCCTTTCTTTGATTTGCTGAATCTTTTCGGTGGTCTCCACAATGATTTCTGGTCCTGACAGTTGACTTTCGCCTACTTCTGTCCAGCAGATAGGAGTTCGACACTTTCTTCCGTATAAAGCTTCATATGGTGCAGCTTTAATGCTAGTGTGATAGCTATTGTTGTAAGCGAATTCGATGAGTGGTAGATGATTGTCCCAACTTCCACCAAAATCAATTACACAAGCCCGAAGCATATCTTCTAATGTCTGAATAGTCCGTTCACTCTGGCCATCCATCTGAGGATGATATGCAGTGCTTAGATTAAGCTTGGTTCCCAACTCTTGTTGGAAACTTTGCCAGAATTTAGATGTGAAACGACTATCTCTGTCTGATATGATCGATACAGGCACCCCATGTCGTGAGACTATTTCTTTGATGTAAATTTGAGCTAGCTTGTTCATCTTATAGTCCTCACGAATTGGCACGAAGTGTGCAGACTTGGTCAGTCTGTCCCCTATTACCCAAATAGTATCATAACCGTGACTTGACCTTGGGAGCTTCGTGATAAAATCCATGATGATTTTCTCCCATTTCCATTCTGGAATCTCTGGTTGTTGCAAGTATCCAGAGGGTTTTTGATGTTCTGTCTTCACCTTAAGGCAAGTAAGGCACTTTTCCACATAATGGGCAATAGACCGCTTGATTCCCGGCCACCAATAATCTCTCCTTAAATCCTTATACATCTTGTCACTGCCAGGGTGAATGGAATACTTAGACTTATGAGCTTCCTCTAAGATTGTATCCTGCAGTCCTCCAAAATTAGGAACCCATATCCTATTGCTGAACCTAAGGATATTATCATTTCCCATTATCAGTAGCTTCAGTCTCCCAATCATTCTTTCTTTTACAATATGATTCTCTTTTAAGGCTTCTTGTTGTATATTCTTAACTTGATCTAAGAGACTAGTTTTAACCTCTATTCTGGTTGCACGAATTCTTATTGGTTGAGGTTTCTCTTTTCTACTTAGAGCATCAGCTACTATGTTTGCCTTACCTGGATGGTATTGGATCTCACAGTCGTAATCACTTAATAACTCCATCCATCGTCTTTGACGCATATTGAACTCTTTCTGCTCAAATATATGTTTTAAACTTTTATGGTCACTATAGATAGTGCACTTTGTACCGTAAAGATAGTGCCTCCAAATTTTCAACGCGAACACTATAGCACCAAGTTCCAAATCATGTGTCATGTAGTTCCGCTCATGAATCTTCAACTGTCTAGAGGCGTAGGCAATCACTTTGCCTCTTTGCATGAGTACACATCCCATACCATAGTGAGATGCATCACAGTAGACGGCAAAATCTTTTATTCCCTCAGGAAGTGACAGTATTGGGGCGCTACATAACTTATGCTTTAACGTGTTAAAGGCTTCTTCTTGTTTAGGTCCCCCAATTAAACTTAGAGGCTTTCTGGGTTAGTGTGGTTAATGGTGTTGCAATCTTTGAGAAGTCTTGAATAAACCTTCTATAGTATCCTGCTAACCCCAGAAATCTTCTGATTTCAGTGGGATTCTTCGGTACTTCCCATTTCTTGATGGCCTCGATCTTTGCAGGGTCCACTTGTATTCCACATTCATTTATCACGTGGCCTAGGAATTGCACCTCCCGTATCCAAAATTCACACTTAGAGAACTTTGCATAGAGTTTTTCTATCTTGAGCAATTCAAGGAGTGCTCTCAGGTGTTGTTCATGTTCTACCTCGTTCTTAGAGTAGATAAGGATATCGTCAATAAAAACGATCACAAACTTATCAAGGTAAGGTTTACAAACCCTGTTCATGAGGTCCATGAACACTGCAGGTGCATTGGTTAATCCAAATGGCATTACCAAAAATTCATAATGACCATACCTAGTCCTGAAGGCAGTCTTAGGTATGTCTTCTGGTGCAACTTTCACTTGGTGGTATCCAGACCTCAAGTCTATTTTAGAGAAATAGCTTGCCCCTTGTAATTGATCAAACAAGTCATCGATCCTGGGCAAAGGGTATTTATTCTTTATAGTGGCTTTATTCAAGTCTTTATAATCGATGCACATGCGCATCGTCCCATCTTTCTTCTTGACAAATAAGATGGGTGCTCCCCATGGCGACGAACTAGGTTGGATAAACCCCTTGTCAAGCAACTCTTGTAGTTGCTTCTTGAGTTCTTGCATTTCTGTCGGGGCTAGTCTATACAGCGACTTAGCAATCGGTGATGTACCGGGAACTAGGTCAATGCGAAACTCAACCTGTCTATCCGATGGTAGTCCCGGAAGTTCATCGGGAAACACTTCGGGGTATTCTCGTACTACTATGCATATGAGACATATGATTTAGAATATGATGAATTAACATGGTTAAGTTTTTGATAATGAACTTGATTATGTTAGTTTACTAATTTCGCCCACAAGATGTTCGACAAAATGCTTAAATGAACTTGAAATAAGTGACAAACATGAAAGAATCACTTCATCGAGTAGCTAGAAGCATTGTGTGTCGAATATTGAAATATGAGTTCTAAGCGGTATGTTCGAATTGAATTCTATAGGAAATTTGGGTGGATCATCAAGTAATCAAGGCGCAACGGATAATCGTTTAAAGAGAAAGCTTTAAAGGTACGTGGCCATATGCTTCGTAAAATTTCGCTAGTATCATTATGTTTATTTACCTTGAATGATAATTGAGTTATTATGAAGTTTGGTTGCTACTAAAACGGAGGATTCCGTATGTATTAACCGAACAAGAATAACTAGAGTATAGCGATAAGTAAAAATGTAAAAGTGGTGGATTCCACTTTAGTGTTTAAACGGGTCAAAATGACTCGAATATTGCATGTTTGGTTATAAGAGACCGATGGATTTCGCTAACAAACCAAACGTCAAAATAACCAAAGTAATGAAACTTTGGTGACATAAAGCGGTGAATGTCACTAAGAAAGTTAAACGGGTCAAATTGATGTCTTGATGCGAACCGGGAAGGTCGCACAATTAAAGACTTCGAAATGATGCCCGGATTTTTAAATAATAGTAATATTAGTCGTTAGCCGAGAAAGGGTAATGCAGAATATAAGTCATAAACTCGGGTACTGAGTATGACTAAAATAAGCACAATTCCGTATAAGGAATTCGTGTCAACAATAATCGACTAAAGTGTAGTCGAATGGATCAACCGAAGATAACGGACACATAAACCTTATGGTTAAGCCCCTAGTATTTGTAAACATCCGAGTTTGTGACGTAAGTGTGGAAAGGATAGTTAAACGGGTCAAATAACTTGAAATTATTATAAGCCGAGCGCTTAAATTTAAGAAATTTTTTCATTCAGATGTTGGATTTTGATTCTATGTTATAGAGGATCAAATTACGATCACGTAGGAAGAAACGTGACTCAAAACAGATCAATAACGAGCAAGTTATAGCTGTTTTTGTAAAATTAAGATTTCTTGGAAAATGCAGGTTTTGAAACAAAACTTTCTGTCGAATAGTGCTCCTCGCGTCACGCGACGGAGGTGACCTCAAGGGGTCGCGGCACGCGACACCTGTCGCGTCGCGCGACTGGTTTTGGGAACAGGGTCGCGGCACGCGACGGCTTCCAAATCTGGCATTTGGTTTGCTGTTTGAATCATAGAAACTTATATAAACATGTTTTAATTCTCATAACTAACAAGTTTGAGGGTTTTGGTTTTAGGTAACTCATACCAACCTTCGGATGACGATCAAGCATATGAAAAGATCGAACACACAACCCAACAAAGCTTCCGCTACTTTAATAGTTTCTTTTGTCACTAAACTTATGTGTAACGATTATAACCATATTTATGGACGTTTTAAACTTTTGTAAATATCGTTTGAAGGTTTTGAACTCTATGTAAATGTCGTTTCATCGATGTTTTGGAAAAACGGCATATAAAATGCACTATATATTATATGAAATATTAAATGCATGTAAGGGTCTTACAAGTTGGTAATCAGAGCCTGGTTTAGAAAAAGTGTGTTCGTTTCAAAGCTTGATCGAGACATCCGGTAAGAATTAATTATAAACGAGTCCAGATTGAAAGATTTAAATGAAGTAAAAGTGTATGGGAGGAGTGTATAAATACGCTCGAACCCGGGAAATACACTAAGTATAAAAGGTAAGGCAAGTTACATGCTTGACCAAACCGAAAAAGAATAACACCTCACTTATGATTAAGTGTGTGTGGGATATAAATTTCCATGTAACACCATGGAAATGAATTGAATAGTTATTGATTAACTATTATGAACATTTCAGTTAAGGAAATGTTCGGTGCAACCGGAGGTGATTTGGTATCTCACTTAACTGAAGAGATGAAAGGCAAGATTTCCGAGGAAGTCGGAAAAGATTTAGAAAATAGTCTACCGCAGTTTATCGATAGACTACAAACCACAATCTTATCGGTGGTGGATGAAAATATGAATGAATTGAAATAAAGTCTCACGCAAGAAAGAGACAAGGGTAAATTGAAAGCATGTCCATATAACAAATTCATGGCATGTAAACCCCCAATCTATAATGGCGAAGTTGATCCGATCGTTTGAGAACGATGGATTAGCGACATAGAAGGGGTATTTGAAAGAACCTATTGTGATGAGACCGATTTCGTGGCATACGGGACCGTTCAATTAAGAGGCCAAGCGAAGGATTGGTGGGATAATCTGAAGAAGGAACAAGGAATTGAGGCCACGAGAAATATGACGTGGGAGGAATTCAAGACACCATAGCCCAAAAGCTGTGATCAACAAGATTAAAGAAGAGTTTATTCAGCTGAGGCAGAGGGGTGAGTCGATAGACAAGACCACAGGTGTCACGACCCCCGACCCACCCTGGACGGAATCGGGAGCCGCGAACAGCCCAGTGGTACCGGTGATTTAATTTGAAAAATATTGCAGCGGAAATTTCATCAGGACCGTGAGTTAGGAAAAATATCAGAGTTTAGAAAACACCGGATTTTATTTATTAAATAAATGGGATAAAACCCAAGTTTACAAAGGTAGCTTTAATAAAGATAAATTTGATTACATAAAACAATATTTCTTAATTTGATTTAATTAATAAAATAAGCCACTTCTTGAAGCCTTTCAGTGCCGTATCCATCTATTACTCCAATCTACTGTAATTACCTGAAACGCGTTTTAAAAAGGTTTTGTCAGCGGAAATACTGGTGAATCATTCTTTTTACTAAAACGACATGTTTGTTATAATTTACAGTATTAAGAGCGATTACAATGTCTCTATCTTTTGAATTAACTGACCCAGTTGTCACTTGACCGGACTTGTGACTGTGGACATATCACTTGCTGGGTCCGTTCACCCACAAGTGATAAATAATTAGTAGCTATGTGCACATCCCCCCACATACTGGCAGTAATTTCAGATAACAAAGACTTAATCCCTGTAACTATAACTTTGAAATAAATAGGTTTTGGTAAATTAATTTGATAAAAAGATAATGACTCACATTATAAGCATGCAGATTCATATGGCCAAAGTTTGGTCTACAGATAAGCCTTGATATATTGCAGATTTATACAGGCAGAGCTTAGCCTATTGATTTAGCCTTATAACCTGGTGCACATGAACTAGGTAGGTAACTTAATACAGCAATTACGATAACTCACGAGATTAAAACCCTCACAACGAATGACAAAGTGCAATCACTTAAACATCCATCGGATTCACAACGAATGACAGAGTATTCCCCGAGTTCGGGTGGTACTCAAACAACCTGTCGGAATCACGACTAATGACAAAGAATAGCACTTAAACATCCGGTCGGATAGTTTCAATCGATCGGACATTGAATCGTAGCAGCGATCAAGTTAATACCCTGTATCGTAGCAGCGTTTCGTGATTGTGTGTGTTTGTAATAAACAGAAGATATCTTGGCGCACGAATTGAATTTGAACGTCGTTCCAACTCCAGAAATCAAATCCCAAAGCCCTCTATTTATAATGAAAGTTTGACCCCGTCGCGTAGCGCGACGGGTTACCCTTATGGGCGTCGCGTAGCGCGGCGGTCTATCTTAGCTCATATTGTTGCCACGTGTGTTTGGAGTTCAGCTACGTCGACGGAAACGATAAATTCAATTTAGACAGCAAGATATGTGGATAATCGTTGAGTAGGGAATACCCCCCCCCCCCTGAGTTTTAGGGGCCCTGATCCTGATTCTGATTGTTATGAAAATTTTAGGGATTGTGCAGGATTACTTGGGTGTCTCAATTAGGGTTTCTTTGTAGACAAAATATAAATAATAATAATAAAAATATGAGAGTTGTTATGGTTTGGGACAATTTTGAATATAATTATATCATAAAGAAAAAGGGAATAAAATAATGAGAAAAGAGAATGAACCTACTTGGTAACTTTAGGGTTCAACTAGAAAGTCTCCGGGTAAAATATTTTGATATAACTTTTGGACTTATTTAAAAATATATATATTTAAATATAGTACCCCTAATTCAACCTTGTCCCGATGTCCCGAGACAGAACCCCAACAACTTAGTCGGGCAGAGCCCTGACATATTTTATGAGGCTCAGATCAATCGGAAAGGGTAGCGGTGATCGGGAGTTAAAACACTTAAAACGGGCATGGCTTTGTTATTATTATAGGGTAATAATAAAAAGTTATAGATTTTGAGAGGGGCGACAGAAAGGTTATGAAAGAAAATGGTATGTGGTCGATATTATTTATAGTTGCAAGGTAGCTTGAAATTCACGAAAATTCATACACGTATACACTGTTTATTAATTCAACTTTTGATGACTATTACACTTTACTAGCACACACGTGCACTTTAGATATTTTGATTAAAAATGTTTTATTTTATTTATTTATAATTAATTTAACTGCTTTACTTATTGGCGTTTATAACTTCTAAAATATAACGTTCTCTAAAATAATGAATATGTCTTTAGAACGAGTATATTTTTGTCTACATTTGGGTCTAAGTTTCATTCAAAATAGAGTAGGTTCAAAATACAATTTATTTTTATAATTTAATTATTATAAGGTTCCTAGACCTGTCTAGGAACTTCATATTTCTAATCTTCAACTTACCCGTAATATACCCGTTTAATAAAATAAGTTTTTATATACTTTTATTCTAGTTAGAAAGGTCACCCATATACAGGCCAATAATATTTCAACCAACTATATAAAATAGTGTTTAATAACTATTTGGGTTGAATATTTATATTAAAAATAAAACTAGTTACTAGTGGGTAATAAATTTAAATAAACCTATAATTATTATATGATAAAAATAGGGATGTTACAACAGGAGTGTTTCTTGACAAGCTCAGGTTTTGTGATGAGCTAGTTCAAACTGAAGAACATAATATTTATTATTACTACAACATGTTAAGTGCGTAGTATCGGGAGTTTATGGCTCCTTCGAAATACGGACATCTTACGGAGATCGTAAATGCCGCACGTGAAAGAGAGATTGAACTGAAGAAACAAATAAAAAGAGGCGGAAGGAGGGTGTTGGATGTAAATCCAAGCCCCGCGAAGAAATCAAAGCCTAATGAAGCTCCTAAGAAAGGAGTTACTAAAGGGGGGATAACTCAGTGCAAAATATGTGGAAAAACTCATAAGGGCGAATGCTACTTTAAAAACAAACCATGTCCTACTTGTGGAAAAGTGGGACACGTGGTTGCTAATTGCCCGGGAAAAGTGTCGGTGTGTTATAAATATTATAAGCCGGGACATAAGAAGTCTGATTTTCTGGAATTGGTTGGAAACAAAGAAACAGCTGCCACAAAGTCTGATGCCCAGAAGTCGAGGGCAAAATCTTTCCACATAACAGTCGCAGAGGCTAAAGTTGAACCTGATGTGGTTTCAAGTATATTTCTTGTAAATTCAATTCCAGCACGAATTTTATTTGATACGGGTGCGAATAGATCTTTTGTTTCACATCAATTTATTCAACACCCTGCATTCACATTAACAAAATTACCTATGTCTCTAGAAGTAGAAATAGGTAATAATAAAAGTTTTATTGTTTGTGATATGTGCTGGAACTGCAAATTGAGCAATGACGATGAAGAATATTTTGTCGATTTAATTCCCATGTCGATGGGAGAATTTCAAGTGGTAATCGGGATGGATTGGCTAGCTCGATATCACGCGAAAGTAATATGCTACCGTAAGGAGATACAACTAACATCTCCGAGCAGGAAACACGTTACTATCTATGGGGAGAAAAGTTGTAATCCCGTAGTATGTTCTTTTATGGAAGCTTATAAGCTTGTTCAACATGGATGTAAGGCGTATCTTGCTTACATACATGATTCGACTAAAGAGTCTCCAGAAATTAAAGACGTACCAGTCGTACGGGAGTTTGAAGATGTTTTCCCGGAAGATCTACCGGGGATACCACCAGAGCGTGAGGTGGAATTTGGCATCAAATTAGTTTCGGGCAAAAAACTGGTAGCCAAAGCACCGTATCGATTAGCGCCATCGGAACTACAAGAATTATTATCGCAATTGCAAGATCTACTTGACAAGGGATTTATTCGGCCAAGTGTTTCTCCGTGGGGAGCACCGGTATTATTCGTAAAGAAGAAAGACGGAAGCATGCGAATGTGTATCGATTACCGGGAGTTAAATAAACTAACGATAAAGAACCGATAACCGCTTTCGAGGATCGACGACTTGTTCGATCAGTTGCAAGGCGCAAGTTGGTTTTCAAAGATCGACTTAAGATTGGGCTACCACTAGTTGAAGGTGAAAGACGAAGACATACCATAAACGGCGTTCAGAACACGTTATGGACATTACGAATTCTTAGTAATGTCTTTCGTGTTAACAAATGCACCTGCGGCTTTCATGGACCTCATGAATCGCGTGTGTAAACCAATGCTAGACAAGTCGGTGATAGTATTCATCGATGACATTCTCATGTATTCGAAGAGCGAAGTGGATCACGAACATCATTTGCGTGAAGTACTAGAAACGCTCAGGCGAGAAAGACTTTATGCGAAATTTTCAAAATGTGCCTTTTGGGTACGTGAGGTGCAGTTTTTAGGGTATGTTATAAGTGCCGACGGGGTATTGGTGGACCCGTACAAAATAGAAGCTGTGTCTAAATGGAAACCTCTGAAAAATCCATCAGAGATTAGGCGTTTCCTAGGTCTTGCGGGTTACTACCGGAGATTTATACAAGACTTCTCCAAAATCACAACGCCATTAAATAAGTTAACCCGCAAGGATGAGAAGTTTGTATGGGAAAGCGCACAAGAAGATGCCTTTCAAATACTCAAAGAAAAGTTGACTAGTGCACCGGTATTAACTTTACCAAATGGAACTGACGACATGGTCGTATATTCTGACGCATCCCAGCTTGGTCTCGGGTGTGTACTTATGCAAAAAGGAAAAGTGATCGTGTATGCTTCAAGACAATTAAAGGTCCACGAAAAGAAGTATCCGACACATGACCTTGAGTTAGGGGCAGTGGTTTTTGCCTTAAAGATTTGGAGGCATTACATGTATGGTGTGAAATGTACTATTTTCACTGACGATAAAAGTCTCAAATACTTCTTTGATCAAAAGGAGTTGAATATGAGACAAAGACATTGGCTAGAGACGGTGAAGGATTACGACTGCGAAATCCACTATCATCCCGGAAAAGTCAACATAGTGGCAGATGCATTAAGCCGAAAAGAAGAATATTCACCCATTCGGGTGCAGTCGATGCAACTAGTAGTGACCTCAGGTTTACTCTTACTCGAACGAATCAGAGAGGCACAAATTGAAGCTGCAAAAGAAGAGAATTTGAAAAAGGAAAGAATTGTGGGCCAGCTCAAAGACTTGGAGGATAGTAATAATGGATTGAAAACCCGTTTCGGTCGAATATGGGTTCCAAACACATGTCGTGTTAAGACACTTCTTCTTGATGAAGCTCACAAGTCATGTTATTCTATTCATCCAGGAGCTACTAAAATGTACCAAGATTTGAAACAAAACTATTGGTGGCCTGAAATGAAAAGAGACATAATTAAGTATGTCGAGAAGTGCTTAACTTGTTTACAAGTAAAAGCAGAACACCAGAAGCCCTACGGTAAACTACAACTATTAGACATTCCGGTGTGGATGTGGGAGAATATCACTATGGATCTATTAACAAAACTACCAAGAACAACACATGGATTAGATGCCATTTAGGTAGTAGTTGATAGATTGACCAAGAGTGCTCATTTTATTCTGATTCGTGAGACATACACATCTGAGAAGATGTCGGAAGTATATACGAATGAAATCATATCTTGCCATGGAGTGCCGGTGTCCATCATGTCGGATAGAGATACTCGGTTTACTTCAAACTTTTGGCGTGATTTTCTAGAGCAGATAGGCACTAAGTTGTTTATTAGTATTGCTTATCATCCACAGACAGACGAGCAAAGCGAAAGAACTATTCAAATGCTCGAAGACATGCTACGAGCATGTATTATTGATTTTGGTTGTAGCTGAGATATCTATCTACCACTAGTTGAATTTTCATATAACAACAGCTATCATTCCAGCATTGGAATGGCTCCGTACGAAATGCTTTACGGCAGAAAATGTCGAACCCCGGTGTGTTGGGGTGAAGTGGGTCCGCGAGAATTAGCCCACAAAGATGTAGTTAGGACTACTAATGAGAAAATTGAAGTGGTCCGAGCTCATTTGAAAGCTGCCCAAGACAGACAAAAGTCTTACGCTGATAAAAGACGAAGACCAATCGAGTTTCAGGTTGGTGATATGATTATGCTCAAAGTATCTCTGTGGAAGGGGGTCATCCGATTCCGAAAGAGGGGGAAATTGAGCCCAAGGTTTATTGGGCCATTCAAAATCGTTGAACGTGTGGGTAAAGTAGCTTACCGACTCGAACTGCCAGAAGAACTGAGCAGTATACATAGCACTTTTCATGTTTCACATCTCGAAAAGTGCTTAGCTGATTAAACCAACTTATATAAGCTACGACAGCCTCTAAGTTGATGATAAACTGAACTATGTCGTAAAACCTATCGCAATTATTGATCAAAAGGTTAAAAGCTTAAGGAATAAAGAAATTGATCAAGTAAAAGTTAAATGGGAACATCAGAAGGGATCGGACACCACTTGGGAGTCCGAAGAAGAGATGAAACGCTTATACCCTTCCTCATTTGGTACGTATTACGATTTCGAGGACGAAATCCTCTTTAAGGGGGGTAGACTTGTAACACCCCAAAAATATTAAATTATATATGTGTGTATACATGTATAATAATAATATTAATAATAAAATAGTGAAAAATAAAATTAGGAATAATTAACCTAGTTAAAATTATGTTATAGAAAGATGGGGAATCAAGGGATTTTAACAATTTTATATATCTTAAAACTAGAGGGACTAATTTTGACATACTTGAAACTAATTGTTTTAAAACAAAGGATAAATACAAAACACACACTCGACTAAAACCATAGGGAAACAGAGAACCCATTTTCTTAAACCCTAATCATCAAATTCTCTCAAAAATCAAAGAAAGAAGTTGATTAAAGATCAATTCCAAGTCAATTAAGTTATTACTATACATAGGGAATCACAATGTATGCTTAATTCTGATCTTTGATGATGTTTTGAATTGTTATGAATTCTCATAATTTAAATTCTTGAATGAAAGTTTGATGTTATGGCAAAATTGATGTGATTACAAGTCTAGGAACAAGTCCTAGATAAGAATTTAGTGATTTTGTGTCATAACTTATTGAATTGATGATTTATCATATATGTAGTATATGGGTTTTTGAGAAAAAGGGATGAACACTTGGATTATGGTGATGATTTAGTAGTTATTTGATTTATATGATAAAATTCTACATGTTCTCTATGCATATTAGACATATGATTCAGAATATGATGAATTAACATGGTTAAGTTTTTGATAATGAACTTGATTATGTTAGTTTACTAATTTCGCCCACAAGATGTTCGACAAAATGCTTAAATGAACTTGAAATAAGTGAGAAACATGAAAGAATCACTTCATTGAGTAGCTAGAAACATTGTGTGTCGAATATTGAAATATGAGTTTTAAGCGGTATGTTCGAATTGAATTCTATAGGAAATTTAGGTGGATCATCAAGTAATCAAGGCGGAACGGATAATCGTTTAAAGAGAAAGCTTTAAAGGTACGTGGCCATATGCTTCGTAAAATTTCGCTAGTATCATTATGTTTATTTACCTTGAATGATAATTGAGTTGTTATGAAGTTTGGTTGCTACTAAAACGGAGGATTCCGTATGTATTAACCGAACAAGAATAACTAGAGTATAGCGATAAGTAAAAATTAAAAGTGGTGGATTCCACTTTAATGTTTAAAAGGGTCAAAATGACTCGAATAATGCAAGTTTGGTTATAAGAAAGCGATGGATTTCACTAACAAACCAAATGGGTCAAAATAACCAAAGTAATGAAACTTTGGTGACATAAAGCGGTGAATGTCACTAAGAAAGTTAAATGGGTCAAATTGATGTCTTGATGCGAACCGGGAAGGTTGCACAATTAAAGACTTTGAAATGATGCTCGGATTTTTAAATGATAGTCATATTAGTCATTAGCCGAGAAAGGGTAATGCGGAATATAAGTCATAAACTCGGGTATTGAGTATGACTAAAATAAGCACAATTCCGTATAAGGAATTCGTGTCAACAATAATCGACTAAAGTGTAGTCGAATGGATCAACCGAAGATAACGGACGCATAAACCTTATGGTTAAGCCCCTAGTATTTGTAAACATCCGAGTTTGTGACGTAGGTGTGGAAAGGATAGTTATTTTAACTAAATTGATGTTTAAAAACATAACGGGTCAAAATAACTTGAAATTATTATAAGCCGAGCGCTTAAATTTAAGAAATTTGTTCATTCAGATGTTGGATTTTGATTCTATATTATAGAGGATCGAATTACGATCACGTAGGAAGAAACATGACTCAAAACGGATCAATAACGAGCAAGTTATGGCTGTTTTCGTAAAATTAAGATTTGCTGGAAAATGCAGGTTTTGAACCAAAACTTTCTGTCGAATAGTGCTCCTCGCGTCACGCGACGGAGGTGACCTCAAGGGGTCGCGGCACGCGACGGCTTCCAAATCTGGCATTTGGTTTGCTGTTTGTTGTTTGAATCATAGAAACCTATATAAACATGTTTTAATTCCCATAACTAACAAGTTTGAGGGTTTTGGTTTTAGGTAACTCATACCAACCTTCGGATGACGATCAAGCATATGAAAAGATCGAACACACAAACCAACAAAGCTTCCGCTACTTTAATAGTTTCTTTTGTCACTAAACTTATGTGTAACGATTAACCATATTTATGGACGTTTTAAACTTTTGTAAATATCGTTTGAAGATTTTGAACTCTATGTAAATGTCGTTTCATCGATGTTTTGAAAAAACGGCATTTAAAATGCACTATATATTATATGAAATATTAAATGCATGTAAGGGTCTTACATTAGCGGCGTTGGGCAGCCATGTTGGCTGACATTAGTTTTTTTTAATAGTTGAGATTTATAAAATAAAATCAAACTTATATTATTTTAAAAAAAAATTACTTTATATCCTAAAAAATAAAAAAAGACCATTTAATAAATCCTAAAAATAAAAAAAAGACTACTTATTAAATCCTAAAAAATAAAAAAAAGTAGTTAATAATTTCTAAAAAAATTGCAAAGTTCTATAAATATTAAAGTGGGGAACCCACTTAAATTCTGGATTCCCGTCGTGCCTTCACTCGATCTTCGCGATCTCCATTCAATCGTCATGGCTTAGGTTCCCCGCAGGGACACGATCGAAACAAATTTTAAACCGATCCAGCTTCGGTTTTAGTTCGCCCCACTTGTGTGGGCACGCGTTTAGATTGTGGCGATTGTTACCAACGTGTTGTTGGTATTGTTGGAACACTTATCCCCAGTACGCGGTTTGATCGCATTGCAACGTACGCTGTGCGTCGACAATGGAAGTGACAAGCGCGATCTCCTTCTCCTCCGTCCAGTTCACCATTTTCGGTTTTGTTGTATGGTTGGAAAAATTTAAGAGTTTTGTGTGAGAGTGGGTTGAAGAATTTTGTAAAAAAATTGAAGGGGGAGGGGGGTATTTATAGGTAAAAATTTGTAAGGTTTTTTGAAAAAAAAAATGATTTTTACCATTAAACCGCCATGCCAAACGGCTATGGCTAACGGTCAAAAATGAAGGTCCAATCCTGGCTAGCCAACTCACCCCGTCCCCCCTTCCCCCCGACCCCATGCTAGGCACCATAGCGACACTAGCTGGGCAACGCAAACACCAACGCTGGCACAAAGTGGCTTTGTCAGCGTTGGCTGGCTTCCCCTGCGCAACCAACGCCACCACTCCCTGTAGTCTTACACCACACTCTACTACACCCTACTATATAACAAATCTTAATAAATGCAATAATTAATTACATTCAATAATACTCATTACTATAAGATTCTCATTAAATGCGGCTATTATTGAGTTATTACCTAGTATTAATTTTTTTTTCTAAAGAGTGTTGGTGAAAAAAACCTTTACCAAAATATTAAGGTAAAAATAAAAATCGTTTTCTTGATTTATAAGGCATTTCAAAATATATTCTATTAACATAAAAAGCAAGTTAATTTAGATATCTAGAATCGGGTGTCAGGGTAAAACGAATTTATTATTTAAAATGACTTACGATTATATTTGCTTTTATTTTTCACTGTTATGCTTTCAAACAAGAAACGATTTATAGCTGTGTTGGCCAAATTTTCGTGTTTAATGAAAACGAATTCTGCTCAAAAAAGAGTTTTATATATATGGAAGTGTTATAAACATATTATTATTATGGTTATCAACACTAAAAATAGATTAACTTCTTCTTCAAGTTTTGTAATCATATATATATACCCCTTTGTATCTGAATGTAAAACATGTCATTCAATGAAATATCATAGATTTCTCTCTATTGTTCTTCTCTTATAATTGTGCTATTAGGCTAGTTTCACAACACGTTATCAGCACGAAGTGCTCTCTCCAACAACCCTATATTCGCTTCCGTGTTATCCCACACCCCAAAAACCTATTCTTGTTACGTGCGTTGTAAAGTTGTGATAGGCATCGATGATCAAGAGGTTTTAACATTATGGGGGATCAGACAT
The DNA here is from genome assembly GCA_030545235.1 of Helianthus tuberosus. Classification (NCBI taxonomy): domain Eukaryota; kingdom Viridiplantae; phylum Streptophyta; class Magnoliopsida; order Asterales; family Asteraceae; genus Helianthus; species Helianthus tuberosus. The sequence continues at coordinate 72,003 of JARYGA010044517.1, forward strand.
TGAGCCGCCTGACAAACGGGAAAGCTGAGACAGCCGACGCTACCGTCACTCACAAAGGTAATCCTGATTTTGTTTTGAACTTTAATCGTAATATATATTGCTTTTGAATTTTGTTGGGTTTTGAGTGTTAAACTCCGGCGAGTTTGATTTGGATTGGGGATGGTGACGGCAAAATATTATCTTCAAACCTACTTTTAAAAAAAAAATACCAACTAAGCTTTCTATTGTGATCAATTATCTTTGACATATAATTAAAATATATTATCTATTAACACACATAACAAAAATATATATCGGAGGTTGGTATAGTGGTATTAGTCAAAGATATATATCATATTGTTATAAAACGACTGTGAAATATAGAACTACCCTGGTGTACAACTGATCAAACAAAAGGGCTAATATATTTTGCAACAATTTTCTTCCTTATCATCTCTTTTCGAATGAATCGATATCATATGATATGATATGCATACATATATATATACAAATAAATTTACTATTGAGAATGTGATATGTGTTTGTTTGTTTTCAATTATTCATAACACTCCCCCTCAGACATATTATCACCATTCACTTGATCAATAATCCATACGTTCCAAGTTGGATGATACTTTTCATCTTTGGGGTTTAACTATGGAATATTGACTCGTTAAAAACATTGCTAGGAAAACCCAGTGGGAAAAAAACGTAGCTAAGGGAAAAAGAGTGCAGTGTATAGTCTTATCCTGATATTTCTGGATCATGTATGTTGCCTCATTAAAAACCTTACTAAGAAAACCCAATGGGATAAAACTTAGTTAAGGGAAAAAGAGTGCAACTTGTATAGTACTCCCCCTCATTTTAATATGTATCATTTATGTGACTTGTCTCTATCTTCCTTGAAAGTTGATCAGAGCTTTATAGACAACATTTTTTTGCTTGATCCTTAGGTAGGCAATCTTTTGCCGATCAGTGTTATATGATCTTCATATGAGACTTCTGGTTCCTTTTTAGAAACAAATATCATAAGATCCACAACTGTGTTTTGGTTACATTACCTGCATTTACAAAACTAACCAAACTTGTTTCGATGGGTTAGTAAAAATATAAATTATACCTTACATACCTCAAGTGTATCAAAAATTTTGTTTCACCTTATTACATTATTTTCTTATTGTATATGATCAATTCTGGGTCTTTGCGAAAAAAACATTTGAGCCATCGAAAAAAATTTCATATCATGGTTTCGCATCAGAAGACCCATTTAACATATTTCACAAAATTAGTTGTATGGACTACCGGTCCTTATAACTTTTCATTTTAATTTATATCATGTCTAGAAATATATCAAATCGAATATCGACGTCGATGATAGAATTGTGTATATTATATAGCGCTTGAAGTGAAGAAAATATGCCTATATATATATATATATATACAGAAATGATGTTAATGAAAAATATCTAAATTTGTATGGTAATAAAAATGGTGAAACCGGCCATCCCCTGGATTGAACCCGGGTCTAGGCCACACCCTTTCGCGCGCCTAGCCAACCGAGATAGGTGCCTAGTTTGTGAAATTTCCGTTTTTGGTTAAATATAAGCACATGTACAATAACTTCCTATTTTTCAAGAAATTTAATGTTTGAAAAATCAAATGGTCTATTATGCTTCAAACTTTCTATTTCATCTTGATTCCATAATATATGTGCATGACCATAATTGATTGACAATTCTATGTTGGAATCATTTACTTCTTCCTGAGGGAAGGTATTATCATTCACTCCTTCCTGAGGGAAGGTTTTATCATTCACTCCTTCCTGAGGGAAGGTTTCGATATTTGAATTACCATTTTCTTTTATGTTCAATTTCCCTTTCAGAACCTTTTCTTTTTCGAGGATGTTTTATCCTTTGAACCCAATTTCCTTTTCAGGGCCTTTTCTTTTTCGAGGATGTTTTATCCTTTGAACCGACTGGCCTTCCATGTTTCAAACGGGATTCAATAGCCATATTATTATTATCCCTTTGCTTTTCTGTAATATCAACTCGAGCTAAAGCATTAGCATCTGGTATATAAGATTTTCAATATGTTTTTGTCCTCCTTGGACATTAATTTTAACTGGAGCAATTCAAAACTTTTTGGATGAATTTCCTTCTTAATATATCTTTTAGATATTTTACTCGAGGATACAAATAAATACAATGATAACTTCAAAATTTATTTCACTTTTATTTGTTTTCTATCTCCCCCTCATGTTGGGATTTATAATCAGCAAATGAAGCCCATAAGAAATCTCCCATATATGGCTATATATTATTTATTCCCAACATGTCATTAAATCTCATCTTTGTGCGTTGTGTTGTAACAATTTCAGTATATAGAGTATGTATATCGCACACCCAAAGATGATAAATATTTGGTTTCTAAATAATTGTAATGGGGAGTAAATGTTTCAATAATAATACTTGTTCCAATGATCATTGATAATTTAGAATTTATGAAAAATAAATTTTCTAGACTGGAATAATATTCTTGCTATATTAGTTAAGCCATATGTGCAAACTTCAAGTTGCGAATTGATAACCATTTAGACGATGCATCGATTTAAATACTAAATGGTATCATGCTAGGATATGTGTATCCTTTAATCCTTTTTAGGATTATCATATGATATGTGAATCCTTTTCATCATAGTATATCCTTGATGGCTTAATCTGTCATGCCATCATATCCTTGATGATATATATATATTCTTGAAACTCAATAAGTTTTTTATTGATTTTTGGGAAAAATAGAGCGTCCTCTATTTAAAAGCTTTGTATCATTAGGTAATTAGCTTTTCCCATTCTTTCTATTAATTTTGAATGTCCCAGGCAGAACCGTTATTTGCATTATTCGTCTAATTTATGAATAATTCATATACATATATTTGTCATTTGTATTTCCACAAAACATTTGTATGTGTGTATGTATGTACAGCCCAAACTTGTATGTTTATCATGCTTCGTCTTTACAATTTAAAAGGTATCTTATGCAACTACGTTACATATTAAGATTATATTGTCAAAGTCACTTGTATTTTGTAAATATAAACTTGATTTTATGAATCAAATCAACCTGACAGTTTTCTAACTTTCCAAAGAGAGTTTACAGTTATAGCCAACTCTCTATGATGATTCATCACAAGAATCCATACACTTGAATACAAATATATATTCGTTCTGTAGTGCAAAATAATTCAGTCACATAATTATTAATATGGTAGTGGGATCCATCTAATGGTGATGGGAGTTGTTGTTGGGATGACAATGCTCGTGTTATCTTCCATATCAATGTTGTATGTAAACATGTTTCAATTCATATGGCTACTTATCCAGATATGTAGCCTTTAATTTATGCTTATTCACAGACTTACGAATGGTTTAGTTTCAGCTATAGCAAGTAAGTCTTTTAGTTTGTACGTATTTCCCAGATACTTGTATAGATATATTAAAATAATTGAATCGTAGTAAAATGATTCTAGTATATTGTTATGTTTGCAGACCTCTGTCTGTGTATACAACTGAACTTAATCAGAATCAGAATCATGAGGTGATGGAGGTGGCGGAGTAAATTGTTTTGAGATAATACTAGCTACTTTTCTTAGCCTTTCTTCCTGCGGCTCATTCTTTTTCGTCAACCACTCTATTTGTCTGGACATTTTCCGGTTCTTTTTTATTAGTTTAGCAACCTTTATTGGATCTAAAGGTGGGTTTATTAGAGGCACCGTACTTGGTCCGGCTTCAACAATTGACGGTTGTTGTTGCTCTGGATGTTGTGAAGACTGTTGCTGTAATAGTGGTGATATGGGTTGTTCTGGTGCTAACAACTCTTGGAATGTCATGTTATCATTAAATATGGATTGTTGCATCATTTCTTCTTGCCCAAAAGGTAAAGGTGAAAGTGCCTGGTAGATGTTTGGTGTTTGTGGTTGAGTATGCTGTGTTTGAGATGTGTTAGTTGGAATATGTTCAAACACGGGTGGTATTGGCTGCTGTTGAGACAACAAATCATACTGATAAAAAGATGGTTGAGGAAACTGCAACAGTAATTGTTGTAGATTTTGTGATGTATTTTCTGGGATAACCGGTGCTGCCTCAGATTGAAACGATTGTGTTTGTGTAGGAATATCAATAGGTATTATCTCGATATTGGTAAAATTTACCACTCCAGGTAATCGTGGTGGGGATAATTCTTGAATAATCTGATCGTTTATGACACCTAGAGATTTGGCTATTTTTGTTATGTATGATCCTCCCATAAGGTTTTTCGGGGGACGTGTTTGGTATTGCTCAAAGTACATAGCAAGAGAGTATGCAATATTACAATGGACTGACTCGAATATACTGTATAAGTGGAAGAGATCGGTACCACTAACCCTGTGTAGATTAGACGTGCGCCCCCTGATCGTGTTGGCTAGAACACGGTGCATATATTGATAAAGAGGATCTCTAAATGTTCTTGAATTTTTATTTTTACTCCACACTGCTGGTGTAAGTGTAGACCAATAATCTTGTATGCGATCAGGATATTCGGTTAATGCGTTTATAAATATTGGTGATCTAACTTCTTCTTCTGTATAAATACCTAAATGTACTGCGAACTCAGATAATGACAATTTAAAAGTTTCTCTACCGAGTCTAAAATCGATAGAGGGCTCAGATGGGTCTTTATTTCGTGTGAAATGAAAAGTAGACCAGAACTCATATACAAGTTCATCGTATGAAGGTTCTAAGATGTCAAAAAAACGACGCCATGGTGAACCAATTGGTAGTAACCTCGTCAGTCGATCATCTATGTCTAGTATTCCCGTTACGTTCCAGTCGATACTATTAATAGTATTAACATTAAGCCTCCTGAGGGTTAGATATTTCGTATGGGTGCGTACATCTTCAAACTGAAGAAATTTATGGACTTCGATCTGGGTACGAATTTCTGTTGCGTTTGAAGATTCGGCGTGTGCACGAGTAGAAAACTTAAGACTCATGATAGTAATATTGGGCTTTGTTTGAGTTAAAAAAAAAATAAAATTTGAGTATGAGTTGTTTTGGGTATGTGTCGAACTATATCAGAAGTTCAGTTGGTTTGAGGATTTACAAGAGTGGTGGGTTACTTATATAGATACAAATTAAGCTTACACAATACGCTTGGTTAAGGCTTCCATGATACGCCTTGAAAATAGTTTTACTGTATTAGGTTTGAAAATTTCGGTAACAAACAAAATGTTTAAATTAATATTAGATTCGGTAGGTATCGTGGGTAACATGCTGATTATCACTGCTAAATGGTTCTGATAACAATAGTGATGATATTAATAATTGGTAATTTTATAGTAAAATATGCATAGCCATTTTTACGGATATATATATATAATTAGTATGCACAATAATAAATAAATAAACGTTATTAAACATTAGATTTTATAAATAAATGTTAGATAACATAAATGTAAATGTTAGGTGCATAAAAGAAATTTAGATTGTTAGTAGTCCCAAAGTTATTATATATCCATAGTATGAGGTCCTCTGCACTGATTTAGATTGTTAGTAGTCCCATAGTTATTATATTCCCATAGCAATAGGTACCTCGTACTCATTTTTATTATTAAGTATGGGATTTAGATGTTTTTATGATAGGAGTGTCTGGATAACTGGGTCTCCTAAAGGAAAACAATCCCACGGTATAAAAGAAATATTACGTTTATCATAACAATTATAGTTTATATAAATTAATCAAACACTTACTTTGATTATAATTGCTTGAACGGTTCCTTGGCTAGAGCCTCGTGCTTGGCTAGAGCTTCGTGCTTGGCTAGAGCTTCGTGCTGATAACGTGTTATAAAACCACTGTGAAATATAGAACTACTCTAGTGTACAACTGATCAAACAAAAGGGCTAATATATTTTGCAACAATTTTCTTCCTTATTATCTCTTTTCGAATGAATCGATATCATATGATATGCATACATACATATATATATATATATACAAATAAAGGATAATGCTAGATAAAAAACCCTCAAATTCTTAGAAAACTCTGGAAACCCAAAAGGGAACCCATTTTTACCCAACCTCCCGACATTTTTTTTTTTTGAAAAAAATTACACATGTTATATACATGTTTTAGAGTGTTTTGGGCCAAAAAAATCAAAAAAGCGCCGAAGGGATATTTTTAAAAAAAATAAACAAATTTCAGCAATGTTCGGTCGCCTAACATGTGTTAGTCAAAAATGCCAGAATTTGCTGAAATTTTTTTTTTTTTTTTAAAAAGATCCCTTCGGCGCTTTTTTGATTTTTTTGGCCCAAAACTCTTAAAAACATGTATATTACATGTGTTATTTTTTTCAAAAAAAAAAAATGTCGGGAGGTTGGGTTTTCTAAGGTTTTTCATATAGATAGGGTTTTCTATCTAACCATCCCCTACAAATAAATTTACTATTGAGAATGTGATATATGTTTGTTTGTTTTCAATTATTCATAACACATATAACATAATTTCTTTATAAGTAATAATGATAAGGAAATTTCATAGATATCTATTCAAATAACTGATTATATTCATTTAAAATATATTATATAAGTTTCAATATATATTAAGAATTTAAATTTAAATTAATTGCATATATTGTTTATCAAATAAATTACCGTAAAACATGAATATAATTGTACATAATCAAGTTTAGTCGTAAACTTATCAATATTTATATAAATAGATTAAAAGGTGATTTGTGTCATAGATTATTTCTTATACCCTTGTTGAAAAGAAATAATTATATTATAATAATATGTGGGGTAAGGTATTAACAATTATATATTTTAGAGTTAAATGCTTGGTTGGTCCCTGTGATTTGTAAATATTGCAGACTTGGTCCTAGTGGTTTACTAATTACACACTTGGTCCCAGTGTTTGTAATTTTTGCACTCGTGTGGTCCTTATCATTAACTTAGGTTAGATTTCTCAGTTAAGTGTGTGTGAAATTACTAATTTACCCTTAAAGGTTAAAAAAGACGAATTAAAGAGATGGCCCACTACCATCATCTTCCCCATTTCTCTCTCTCTTTCTTCCACCATTCTTCTACCATAACAACCACCATCCATCTCCACCTAATCTTCCAAAACCTCTAAATTTAAAACAAAAATAATATCTAAATTTAATCATCTAAAATTTCTATACATAAGAACCAAAACTGCAACCTACAGTGACTACAAACTCTTCCTATTCTCCAACTAAAACCTACTCACCATCAAAATCCACTAATACACAAACAATTTCATAAACCTATGTTTAAATCAGTAATAATATTATTGTTGTAAGGACCTGCAAAAATGTCCCTAAACGACCCGTAAGTAAAAATCCGGACCTCTGAAACCCTAATCCATATTAAAAATCAAGAAAATCATATTTTTTGGTCTTCTCGCGAGCCGCGTAAAGGATAAGCAGACCCTTACGCGGGCCGCGACAGCTCATAAAATCTCCGGAACAGCAAACAGGCCACGTGGCAGCCACGTGGCAGACCTAGGTGTGACACGCTAGCCCTAGTCTACATCTAGGTGTCCCTCGCGAGCCGCGTAAGTTTAAGTAAAGGTTTACAAGGGCCGCGTGAACCTCAAATTTCAGCTATAAATAGCTTGGATCATGAGCAGTCCACTGTTGTCGAAATCTTTTCACAAAAATGAAGTATCACTGCTCAAAATCGAAAATTAAGATAGCGAGGCGCTGCTACGATACAGGGTATTAACTCGATCGCTGCTACGATTCAATATCCGATCGATTGAAACTATCCGACAGAATGTTTAAGTGCTGCCTAACTTCGGGCTTTCCTTTGTAATTAGTCGTGAATTCGACAGGATTTTGAGTGCCACCCGAACTCGGGGTATACTTTGTCATTCGTCGTGAAAACGGTGGATGTTTAAGTATTGCACTCTGTCATTCGTTGCGAATCTGATGGATGTTTAAGTGTTGCACTTTGTCATTCATCATGAGGGTTTTAGTCTCGTGAGTTATCGTAAATGCTGTATTAGTTACTAACCTAGTTCGTGTGCATTGTTATTTAAATTAGGTTACAAGGCTAATCAGTAGGCTAAACTCTGCCTGTATAAACTTGCAATGTGAGTCATTCTCTTTTTATCAACTGTTTTACAATACCTCAAATTATTTTCAAAAAGTTATAATTACAGGGATTAAGTCATGGTTATCTTAAATCACTGGCTAATTGGGGTATTGTGCACATTACTAATTTCTCACGGTTAGGCTAATAAATCATAACAGTGATAATCATCACTACTTGGGGAAGGACCCAATAGTGGTATGACCATCGTCACCAGGTGACACGGCGCCAGATAAAAATAAGATAGAAGCCATTGTAATCGCTCTTATGCTGTAATTTATAACTATGTGTCGTTTTATCAAATTTGAGTGACTCACCAGTATTTCCCCGCTGATAAAATATTTTTAAAACATGTTTCAGGCGACCTGCTATAAATCAAGAAAAACATGCTACGGAGCACTAACCAGCTTGAAGAGGTGGCTCAGTTAAAATGAATAAACATGTTTTATAAATCAGGGAATTTACTTATGAAATTCCTCTTTTGTAAAGTACGGGGTTTATCCCGAATTATGGAATAAAATAATCGGGCATTTTCGAGTTTTAAAAGATCTTGGTAAAATCTTCCGCTTTCAAACTCAATTAATAAATACCACGCGAGTTTCTGTCCCGCGGCTTCCGGCCCGGGTAAAACCGGGGGCGGGGGCCGTGACAGAAAAAGGTGGTATCAGGGCCACTGATTTAAGCCAATTAAGTATTTAAAATACTTAATTTTTTTCCCTGATTGCCATCCTGTGATTATGTGTTTCTATCTTGACTATCTGTTAATTTACAGTATGGGTAAGCAAAGAATTTCGGACATCTATCATAAATTAGATAGTTCACCGAAAGATAAGGGAACTTCCTCCCAATCAAATTCCTCAAAATACTCAGCAGATACTGAGGAAGGAATATTTGTTCGTAAGGCACAGTTTGAAAAACCACTTACCCCTAATAAAAGAAGTTGGATTACTAGAAAAAGTCAAGGGAAAATACAGAAGTCACAACCAAAAGGAATGATAAGTGATAAGGAAACCTAGGAAATAGGCAGTAAACCACCATGGGAAGATGAATTAGACCAACAATGGGAAAATCTCTACATGTTAGCCACTACCGCAGTAAATGCTAACTTCTAGCTAAATTACCAAACTAGTACCAGCACCTATAACACCTACAAGCCAGAAACTTTAAATTATTAAATAACCACTAGTATATTTCAGTTGTAATAAATATCTAGCAATAGTTCGTTTTAATTAAATAAATTGTATTTAAGTTTTCTAAATTGTCATTCTGTGATTATATGAATTACAAAATTTTAACTTAGAATTTTGTGTGTTTCTTCATAACTGCTAAACAGCATGAATGAATCATCCGAAGCTCTTGAGAATCTCAATCTCTATTCTGTTAATGTGGAAGTTTCTAGAGACTTTACCGGTTATCATGCCTACTTAGAGGAACCTATGGAATTTCAAACTCAGCCACCGGAGAAACCCAAGCCAAAGAAGAGAAAAAGAATTGTAGGTTGGAGACGTGTGCGCAGGAAGAAACCAGCGACACGGAAAGTTACCAAGACAGAAGATCCTAAAGGAAAAAGCAAGGAAATAGAGATTGGGGAAATTTCCAGGCAAGGCCAGGAAATGTCACCCTCGGAAGAACTGGATCATAAATTAGCTCTTAGTGATCTCATCGGACCTGCCGGTGAAAATCTTTTTAACTACTCAGCAGAAGCACAACTTCCAGTTGACTTAGAGCCTGAAATTCCAGATCCTATTATCCACTCCCAACCTCTACCAGCAGAGTTAGAAGAATGGTGGACCACCGACTGGCAGTTCCAGAATCTCCTGAACAACCCTGATACCTTTTTCCCTCATTTTGACCCCGAGCCTCCACTATATCCACCAATGAGCAATGAGAACTTAGCTGAACTTCGCCATTTTGGCGAAGAGCTGATGGATGCAGGGAACAGAATCCGAGAGGTAGGGAGAGAATCTCCTGGAAGTACGACGAAAGGGAGGGTCGTTTCTAAAAAGCCAGCCGACAGGATAGAATGTGGATGTAGGAATGTGTGTTTAATAATAATAATATAATCATAAAAATATAAATTATGTGTAATAACTTAAAAATAAAACTTTTGTAAGATAACCAGTGTGTACGGATGCCTATTATAAGATATAAAATATCGGAAGTCGAAGGATCGACAATTTTGGCTATACGTGTTGACATGATTATATGCAATTGTTTGTTTATATTTAGTTATTAATTATTCTATGCTAATCACCTATATAAATTAATTACCAGATGGCAAACGCTGGTAATGAACCCGTTAACGAAGTGAATCAATCTGAGCAAAACAATGAAGATCAATTTCTGAATAGGCAAGATATCGAGAATATCGTTGCTTAGGGAATAGCCAATGCTATTCCAGCAATACTTGCTGCTGCCCGAAATCCAGTTGAACCTCAGATTATTCCGAGTAAACGTACTGATGAGGACAACTTCAGTAATAGTGTAAACGGAGGCGGCAACAACAATAATAACAATAACGATGATGTACTGCAAGTCCCAATTCTCAAAAGAATGAAAGCTGCAACGCCTGGTTGCACTTACAAGGAAATTCTTGCCTGTAAACCAGCTGAATTTGCAGGCAATGAAGGGGCGACTGCGGCGCTGCGTTGGTTAGAGAAAACCGAAGCAGTGATTACAATAAGTAAATGTGCTGAAGAAGACAAGGTCATGTACTCGTCACATCTTTTTAAAGAAGGAGCGTTAGAATGGTGGAACACCGTTCTATAAGCTAAAGGAAGAAATGTGGCGTATGTTATGAACTGGGAAGAATTTAAGAGTCTCGCAGAAAGAAAATTTTGTCCCGAGTATGAAAAGGAACAAATGACGAATAAGTTCCTGAATCACCGGATGGTAGGTGTTTATTGTAGAGGGTATACTTCGACTTTCTTCGAGTATGCTAGAGTGGTACCAACCCTGGCTTCGCCAGAACCGGTACTTATTTCTCGCTATATTTGGGGCTTAATTAGCGAGATCCGTAATATTGTCAAAGCGGCGAGACCCCGCACGATCGATGATGCGGTGGAATTAACCAATACTCTGACTGACGAATTGGTGTGGACAAGAGAAGAAACCCGGAAAAAGGAAGTAGCCCAAAAGATTACCCAGGGATTCCGTATGGGTAACCGTAGCAATTTCAAGAGAAAGGGAACTGGGCAATCTTCCACTATTCCATTTTGCAATGCCTGTAAAAGAAAGCATTTTGGTAGATGCAAGGGGTATTGCAATTTCTGCAAAATCCCGGGGCACCAAGAAGAAGATTGTAGGAAGAAGAAATCCACAATTTGCTACAACTGTGGAGAAGCTGGACATTTTAGGCCAGACTGCCCGAAATTGGGCAAACCAGCTGATAACAAAGCTAAACCTACAGAAGGAACTACCAAGAAAAACGTAAGAGCCTTCCAACTGACTACTCAGGAAGCAGAGCTAATCCCTGATGTGATAGCTGGTACGTTCCTAGTTCATGACGTTTATGCAAAAGTATTATTTGACTCTGGTGCAAACCAAAGTTTTATAAATACTTCATTTTGCCAAGCTTTTAATTTACCCTTAACCAACCTTAGGCAGATTTTTACAGTCGAAACGACAGATGGGAATTCTGTTAACATAGATAAAGTTTTGCGAGAAGGAAAAATAGAACTCGTAGGCCATAAATTTTCAGCAAACCTGTTACCTATGAATTTAGCTGAATTCGATGTGGTGTTAGGAATGGATTGGTTAGTAGCCAACCATGCTCGAATTCTTTGTGATAAAAATTCCATAGAGATTCATACACCCACAGGAGAATTAGTGGTGATTACAGGAGATAAGCCACGAAAACCACTGAAATTCATTTCAGTAATGAAGTTGGTCAGTTATTCACGAAAACGAGAAATGGTGTATATGATTTCAGTAATCATTAACACGAAAGGTAAGGAACTTAAGGAAATTCCAGTAGTATCTGAATACCCGGATGTATTCCCAGAAGAACTACCTGGATTACCACCCAATACGGAAGTCGAATTTAGAATTCATCTAATTCCTGGAACTACACCGATAGCCAAGGCACCTTATCGGTTAGCACCCACTGAAATGCTAGAATTGAAAAAGCAGTTAGATGAATTATTAAGCAAATGATTCATACAACCTAGTTCATCCCCGTGGGGAGCCCCAGTGTTGTTTGTGAAAAAGAAAGATGGTTCGATGCGAATGTGTATCGACTATAGGGAATTGAATAAGGTTACAATTAAGAACCGATACCCCTTACCTAGGATTGATGATCTTTTTGATCAACTTCAGGGAGCTAGATACTTTTCTAAGATCGATTTGCGCTCCGGATACCATCAGTTGAAGGTACAAGAAGAAGACATACCTAAGACTGCTTTCAGAACTAGGTATGGTCATTACGAGTTTACAGTCATGCCATTTGGATTAACAAATGCTCCTGCAGCATTTATGGACATGATGAATAGAATCTGTAAAGCGTACTTGGATAAATTTGTAATTGTCTTCATCGACGATATACTTATTTATTCCAAAAGTCAGAAGGAAAATTGTGAGCACTTACATGCACTCTTAACTTTGTTAAGAAAGGAGAAGCTTTACGCCAAATTCTCGAAGTGTGAATTTTGGCTACAAGAGGTACAATTCTTAGGACACATGGTGAATCACGAAGGTATTCATGTAGATCCCTCTAAGATAGAAGCGATCACCAAATGGAAGGTCCCGCAGTCAGCTATGGAAATTAGAAGTTTTCTAGGCTTAGCCGGATACTATAGACGGTTTATTAAGGATTTTTCTAAGATAGTTGTACCATTAACTAAGCTTACCTGCAAAGCAGTTAAGTTTGAGTGGGGACCCAAACAAGAAGAAGCTTTTAAGATTTTGAAGCAAAAGCTAACAAATGCCCCTATTCTAGCCTTACCAGAAGGAACAGAAGATTTTGAAGTATACTGTGATGCTTCAAAGCTAGGATTAGGATGTGTGCTAATGCAACGCAAAAAGGTAATTGCATATGGCTCAAGGCAATTGAAAAAGCACGAAGAAAATTATACGACTCATGATTTAGAATTAGGAGCCATAATTTTTGCCCTTAAGATTTAGAGACATTATCTGTACGGAAGTAAGTTTACTGTCTATACAGATCATAAAAGTTTAAGATATATATTTGGGCAAAAAGAATTAAACATGAGGCAAAGGAGGTGGATGGAAATCCTAAGTGACTACGACTGTGATATTCAATATCACGAAGGAAAAGCAAACGTAGTTGCTGATGCCTTAAGTCGTAAGTATCATGAAAAGCAAAAGCGAGTCCGTGCTCTTAGATTAAATTTACAATTAGACTTAATGGAACAACTGAAGAATATTCAGGAAACCACAATCAAGGAGGATGCGGAAGGAATGAAAGGAAGAATAAAGGAATTTGAACAAGGAAGTGATGGAATTTGGAGATTCCATAAGAAACGAATTTGGGTACCTAAACAGGGAGAATTAAGAAATAAGATTTTAGAGGAAGCCCATAAATCTAGGTATACCATGCATCCTGGTAACAATAAGATGTATCAAGTCTTAAGAAACAATTTCTGGTGGATAGGAATGAAAAAGGACATAGCTAGATATGTTTCTAAGTGTCTTACTTGTTCACAAGTTAAAGCAGAACACCAGA
>JARYGA010044518.1:0-34661 GCA_030545235.1 Helianthus tuberosus
TATCTAAATTAACTAAATTAGACTAATTGCAAGAAAATAAAATTCAAGAGTTGGATTGTTTGGATTGGTTTTAAAAACTAAGAATACTAATTAATTTGAGAAATGAAAATTGAGTTTGTAAACAATTTGGAGACGAATGACCATCCTAAGTTTCCGGTTTGTTTCAACAATTGTGCTATCATCCACTAGAAAGAACTACATAGACATAGTTCGTGTGTAATTACTTGCAGTGATGAAAGGGAACGAAGTACTCAGATTCCGAGAACGTGAGGTTGTTACCCGATGACCAATCAACCCTTACCCAATCCTAATTTTACCCATGATATCTCGATTGCCAACGGCACCAAGAACGTATGGTTTCAAACTAGAAAATCATAAGAATTAACAATTTACAACTAAGCAATCACACACCATGATAAACAAAACATAAATAAAGTTTATCATTCTAGAAATACGGAATCAAAACACAACCGTCTTAAACAAACCTTCAACCTAGGATGATCATAGAGTGTTTAGCCACACAAAGCTTCAAACAACATCTTAACAAAGGTTTCAATGTTCATCAAGATCAAACACAATCAAACCTAATGATTCCCAAGTGTTCTTGTTGCCAAAAAGTCTCCAAGATAGCTCTCAAATTCGTTCACAATGATTGATAACCGAAAACAAGTGAAAAGCCACCATAAAACCACTTGAAAATGGCATTTAATGAGGAAGTTACAAACAACATCAGTCGGAGCCGTAAGATACGGCTCCTTGCCGTAGCTTACGGCAGTCAATGAGCCCAGAGTCAACAACAGGAGCCGTAAGCTACGACTGGGTGCCGTACCTTACGGCTCTCAGCAATCCTTTACGGCTTGTATCTTCTGTTTTACGGCAGCTGATTTTTTGATTCAATGAGGGCCGTAAGCTACGGCTGGGAGGCGTAGCTTACGGCTATATGTGAATTTTTCTCTTTCGTTTCCTTGTTTATTCCCTCATAATCCAAGCTTGTTTCCATCACTTGTGACTTCCATCCAATCATCATAAAATCCGTATCTTGAGCACTTTAATACCTACATTATCAAACATAAAGTGGTTACCAAGTTCAAGCGATTAACCGAATAAAACGTAGAATGTGCATTGTATTAAGCCTTTTAAGGGTTGTCCTACGAACCACCCGTCAAAGGCCAATCCTCTCCAGGATTTTGAACGGTCCAATATATCGTGGGTTTAACTTTCCACGCTTTCCAAAGCGTGCCACACCTTTCCACGGTGAGACTTTTAACAGAACCATATCTCCCACTTCAAATTCCAAAGGTTTCCTTCTTTAGTCCGTATAGCTCTTTTGTCGATCACGAGCCGCCTTAATGCGCTCTCGGATCTGTATGATCTTATCTGTCATTTCTTGAACCAACTCGGGACCAACTAGATGTCTATCGCCCGCATCTGCCCAGCATAACGGCGATCGACACTTGCGTCCGTAAAGAGCTTCAAACGGTGCAGCTTGAATGCTTGTATGGTAGTTGTTGTTATAGGTGAACTCAACCAAAGGTAGGTGAGTGTCCCAACTGCCACCCAAGTCCATTACACAAGCTCGTAACATGTCTTCAAGCGTCTGAATTGTTCTCTCGCTCTGACCATCCGTCTGTGGATGGAAGGCAGTACTCAAATTCAGTTGAGAACCAAACGCTTCCTGGAAAGATTGCCAAATCCTTGACACAAATCTTCCGTCTCTTTTAGAAATAATCGAGATAGGCACTCCATGACGTGCTACTATCTCCCTTAGGTACAGCTCAGCTAGCTTACCAGTGTTATCATTTTCCCTGATCGGCAGAAAGTGTGCAGATTTTGTCAGACGGTCTACGATTACCCAAATCATGTCATGACCTCTGGGTGTCTTTGGTAACTTGGTTATAAAATCCATTAAGATTTGCTCCCACTTCCACATGGGTATCTCGGGCTGCTGCAGAAGACCTGAGGGCTTCTGATATTCAACCTTTACTTTGGCACAGGTTAAGCACTTTCCAACATAAGTTGCAACATCACCTTTTAGTCTCGGCCACCAGTAGAAATCCTTCAAATCTTGGTACATCTTTGTAGATCCCAATATCAATCCGGATCACAGTGGTTGATTGTTTTAGTCCAAAATGTGACACTTCGGGTTTTCCTGAGCAACCTCATTGTTTAGCTTTATGTGTACATATACTATTAAATGAATATTTGCGTATTATCCCGAAGTATTATGTGATGCTTGTGTTAAATTATGTGTATGTACTATATATATATATATAAACGTATAAGTGAACCGAAACCATGAACCCGACTCGAGACCACTCGGTCTCGAGTGAACGACTGGGCCGGATGGGCCGTTTACCCCTAAAGCCCACTCGACTAACTTGGGTTGGGTATAAACCTCATTAACCACCATTTGCACCAAACTTTTCCTCACACACACTCCTCCTTTCTCTCTCACTAAAAACCCTAACAATCAAGCTCACATCCTCCTCTCTCTCTCGGATTCAATCGCTCCTCCTCTCTCTCTCGGATTCAATCGACAACAACAAGGAGGATCGGTCAAGCTCATCATCACCACTCGGACACTTCATTTTCTCACTTTCTTCCTTAACTCGGTGCCTTTCCACAACCGGTTAGTACTTTAGATGTTCACTATGTGTTTATATGTACAATAGTGCTATTTGCTTGGAATGATTGAAATGATGGATGAAATATGTGAACTCTTGCATGATAATAAAGTGCTAAGATATTGAATGATGAATGATTGTTAGTGTAGGGTGTTTAATGTTTAGAATAAATGTTTACATGATCCTTGTTGACCAAGTAGCATGATATGTATTGTAGAATGAGGATGTATGCTTATACTTTGATAAGAGATTGTTAGATAAACATGCAAGGTTGATAGGACCATAAGAGTGTGTATGTGTGTGTTTGTAATCCGAGGGATGTATATTAGATTCAGGAATCGATGATGCTGATTTGAGTATATGCTAGGATAAGGTTGTTTGAATAATCATGTTTATGATGAAAACCCTAATAAAGAACAACATGAATGTCATGAAAATATTTGAAATATGCTTTGTTTGATCTATTTTGATTTGCATTTAGACAAAGAAACATGTTTGGGGAATTTCTATTGGATAGTACACTAGATCATGCATATGAAATTCTATTGGATAGTACAATCGGATAGTTCTAGAAGGTCTCGGTCATCAAGTGTGCAAGTCGAGACCACCAGTCTCGACTCGAAACCAACTCATGACAACTCGAGACCACAGCAGTCACGACTCGAGATCATGTCCAAGAACTCAAAGCAGACTCCAAGGACTCGAGACCACCTAGGTCTCGACTCGAGAACCCATGATCTCGACTCGAGACTAAATCCGGGACAATTGAGGTTGCGACTCAAGCTGGTGTGACTCGAAACCACCCCACTACAAACCGAGACCATTCGGTTGCGACTTGAGACCTCTCGGTCTCGACTCGAGACCACCTTGTCTCGAATGGGCTGCTTGTCTCCGTTATTGGGCCAAAAGTGTGTGGACTGTGCATATCGTTTATTTGGATTCTGTGATGCTGTTAATTGTTAGTATGATTGGATAGGCCTAATAACACTTAGAATAAGCTCGATACCTTGCTGGATAATCATATGTTATGCATGCAATGTGTTAGCTATGTGTAGATATACGTGACTACTTGTGTCCGAGCCTGACCTATACTGGTAACCATTTAGGACGTGGTGACCAGCATACTTAACCAAGTAAACTAAACTGCCGAGCAACCCAAGGTGAGTTCACAACTATTAAAGCATGCGTTCCCGGTGGTTTTGGGAAACGGAAACTTAATCAACGCTATCCCCGCGTAAGGGATACAAACTTACTTTTCTTCCCTTGTTACTGGGAACAAACTTACTTACTTCCCTTGTTATTGGGAACTCTTAGTTAATTATTGTTTATACGGCAATGCAACAAGCAACACTAAACGAAACTCTATCACTTAAGTCCCTACCATTAATACCGATTAGTCGCCGGGGCCTGGCGAACGGGTTATTAGTTAATAGCGCTATTTAGGTGTAACCAGCCTCACACCGACCCTTGTTACTGGGAACGGGAGTGAACTAATGAACTCTGGCAAACCGTCAATGATGATAGAACATTGACAACGGGGCACTACGGAAACGTACGGTTAAGTAAGTATTCGGTATTGGAAAAACAGTTTAGTCGCTTACTTATGGGGTAGCTCCCCATCGCATGTATAAACGGATAAATTAACTGGTGAAACATGTTTTTGGTAACTAAAACTGGACAACTCGTGGACTCGCCAACATCTTTGTTGATACCCTACTGCATGCTTTACAGGTACCCAGTGACTCAGGAGCTTGCAGCTTGGGGATGTGTAGTGGTCGTTTAGCCCGTGTGTGGGTTTTAAATAATCTGAACTATGAACCTCGTTTTGAGACTGTTTGGTTTATGCTTCCGCTGTTTGTTTAAACTGTTATTTGAACTTAAACTTTTAGAACTTTTAAATATGGCGTTTACTAACTATTGTGGTTGGTGAATACCTTTACTATTAATCAATGCTCAGTATAATTGGTGGCTGGATCCTGGTCAGTCACGCCTCCAAGCGGTAGTACTCCGCATGTGGATTTTGGGGGTGTGACAGATTGGTATCAGAGCCATTGGTTATAGTGAACTTGGTTTTAAAAAAGAAGAGTCTTTTTGAGAAAAACCAGACTATAACCCGTGACTCGTGACGACACTACACTCCAAGGGCAAGACTCAACATATTAGACCTCATAGCTCGGACTTGTGTTTACTTGCTTATTTATCTTATGTTGACTGCTCTACTATACATACTAGTGTGCCTAATTAGATAGATACACATCCCTCTTCTATCTCATTCTCGCTACGTTACGACATCACGCTCATACTATGTTTTCTGGTTATGAAGACAATGAGTGGACGCGGAAGAGGAAACGTTAACATGACTCAGGCTCAGTTCACCAACTTGCTCAACACGGTGGCTGCAGCTTTCGCAGCTCATCCTGGAGGTAAACTCGTTACTTTAGGATGTTTAGATCCTACCCCCACATCGTCTTTTCACCTCTAAGCCTATTCGCTTCACTTCTCACAACAGGTCAGCAAGCGCCTGCGCAACCACGTGTTTGTACCTTCAAAACCTTCATGGATGGCAAGCCTCTCCCTTTCAACGGCACAGAGGGTGCCATAGGCCTTCTGCACTGGATTGAAAAGGCCGAAGTTGTCTTTGCTGTCTGCGAGTGTCCCCCTGCTAACTGGGTAAAATTCGCGACTAGGTACGCTTGAAGGAAACACGCTTTCATGGTGGAAAGCGCAGATTCAGATGCTCGGTCTGGAAACTGCTAATGCTACTGCGTGGGAAGATTTCAAGGACATGATCAAAGAGGAGTACTGTCACAGGGATTACATCCACAAACTCGAGAACGAGTACTATGAGCTCAAGATGGTTGGATCAGAGATTGAGACCTACACCAAGCAGTCCAACGACTATGCTGCACTTTGCCCAAACATGTCTCGACCTATGTATCGAAGAATCGAATTGTACATCAAAGGCTTGGTCCCAGAAATTCGGAGCCATGTGACCTCAGCCAACCTCAATACCATATAGCCCGTGGTTCGTCTTGCTCACAAACTCACCAATCAGGCTGTGGAGGAGGGCAAGTTGCCCAAGAGGATCAGTGCTACTGCTGGAACTTCTAGCGATAACAAACGAAAGTGGGATGGAAGTCAGGGAAAGGATGCTAACACCACTCAGGCCCCAGTTCAACAAAGGAAGACTGAAAACAACAAAGGCCCTCAGCAACAGGGTGGTTATCGAGGAAACCACCCCAAGTGTAACAAATGTAACCGACACCACAGTGGGCCATGTGGCAAAGGTCAATGTCAGCGATGCAACAAGATGGGGCATGAAGCCAAAGACTGTCGAAGCCAGTTCCCAGCTAGGCAGAATCAGCATCAACCACAGCAATAGCAGCAGCAAGGAAACAATCGTGAATGCTACAAATGTGGGGCAATAGGGCACATGCGAAAGGATTGCCCCCAGCTGAACCAGAATCAGAACAACAACAATCAGGGTGCTGGGAACAATAACAACAATGCTGGAAATGGTGCAAGAGGAAGGGCTTTTGTGATTGGAGCTGGAGAAGCAAGGAATGACCCCAACGTTGTGGCGGGTAAGTTCCTACTTAATGATCGTTATGTTTCCGTACTATTTGATTCCGGAGCAGATGCTAGTTATGTATCCCTACGTATTAGTAAGAAACTTAAGTCCACTCTTACGCCGTTAAGCTCTAAGCACATCGTTGAGATAGCTAATGGTAGAAACCTCGAGGCCTCACACGTAATACGTAACTGCAAATTAGAGTTATCTGGTCAGACCTTTTGTATCGATCTCTTCCCCATCATTCTCGGAAGCTTCGACGTCGTCATTGGTATGGATTGGTTATCCAAGCATCAAGCTGAAATTCTCTGCCAAGAGAAAGCTATTCGTATTCCCCGTCCTCCTGGCAAACCCCTTATCGTTCAAGGTGACAAAAGTGGAGAAGTCACAGGCATCATTTCATTCTTAAAAGCCCAGAAGTGTTTACGCAAGGGGCACACCGCTATCTTAGCACTCGTCGCCGACACGCAGAAAAAGGAAAATAAGATTGAAGATTTTCCAGTTGTACGTGACTATCCCAAGGTATTCCCTGAAGAACTACCTGGACTCCCTCCTCACCGCCAGGTCGAATTTCAAATCGAGCTAACCCCCGGAGCAGCGCCTATAGCTCGTGCACCTTATCGTCTAGCCCCCGCAGAGCTCAAGGAACTTTCTACTCAATTACAAGAACTTTTGGACAAAGGTTTTATCCGTCCTAGCTCATCACCCTGGGGAGCCCCAGTGCTCTTCGTCAAAAAGAAGGATGGCACATTCCGAATGTGCATTGATTACCGCGAACTGAACAAGGTTACCATCAAGAACCGTTATCCACTTCCCCGCATCGATGACTTGTTCGATCAGCTGCAAGGGTCGAGCTATTATTCTAAGATCGATCTACGATCGGGCTATCACCAACTGAGAGTCCGCGACAAGGACATCTCTAAGACTGCTTTCCGAACCCGCTATGGTCACTACGAATTCCTGGTTATGCCTTTCGGAATGACCAACGCGCCTGCGATTTTCATGGATCTCATGAACCGAGTATGCAAACCCTACCTCGACAAATTTGTGATTGTGTTTATTGACGACATCCTTATCTACTCGAAGAGTTAAGAGGAGCATGAACAACACCTGCGTCTTATTCTCGAACTCCTTCGCAATGAGAAACTATACGCCAAGTTCTCGAAATGTGATTTCTGGCTTAGAGAAGTCCATTTCCTTGGGCACATAGTCAATCAGGATGGGATTCATGTCGACCCCGCTAAGATCGAGTCCATTAAGAATTGGCCTATACCTAAGACTCCGACCGAAGTTCGCCAATTCTTAGGATTGGCAGGATACTATCGAAGATTTATCAAGGGATTCTCTAAGATCGCTCAACCACTTACGACCCTCACCCAGAAGGGTGTTGCTTACAAATGGAGTGATGCTCAGGACTCTGCCTTCCAGGAACTAAAGAAGAACCTTTGTAGTGCTCCTATTCTTTCCTTACCTGAAGGTACCGACGACTTTGTTGTTTACTGCGACGCTTCTATTCAAGGGCTTGGATGCGTGTTGATGCAACGCGAGAAGGTTATTGCTTACGCCTCGCGACAACTCAAGATCCACGAAAGGAACTACACGACACACGACTTAGAATTTGGAGCTGTGGTTTTTGCGCTCAAGATTTGGAGACATTATTTATATGGCACCAAGTGCACGATTTACACTGATCACAAAAGTCTCCAACACATAATGGAACAAAAGGAGTTGAATATGCGGCAACGCCGATGGGTCGAACTCCTAAATGACTACGAGTGTGCGATTAAATATCATCCAGGCAAGGCTAATGTGGTAGCCGATGCCCTCAGCAGAAAGGAGACCAAACCCAAGCGTGTTCGTGCCTTACAGCTCACTATCCACTCGAACCTCCCTAATCAGATCCGAAATGCTCAGGTTGAAGCATTGAAAGCCGAGAACATCAGGGCTGAGTCCCTACGAGGATCGAGACAACGATTGGAACAAAAAGAAGACGGTGCTTACTACGTAGCCGGGAGCATATGGGTTCCGCTTTATGGAAATTTACGCGAGCTCGTGATGGACGAAGCTCATAAGTCCCGATATTCAGTACATCCGGGTTCGGATAAGATGTACCACGACTTAAGGACTACATATTGGTGGCCTGGCATGAAAGCCCACATAGCAACCTATGTCAGAAAATGTTTGACTTGCGCGAGAGTCAAGGCTGAGTATCAGAAACCATCTGGCCTACTCCAACAACCAGAAATCCCGCAATGGAAATGGGAGCAAATTTCCATGGATTTTGTTACCAGCCTGCCTAGGTCTCAACGCGGGAATGACACCATTTGGGTAATAGTGGACCGATTAACTAAGTCTGCACACTTTTTGGCTATTAAAGAAACAGACAAGTTCTCTACCTTAGCAGAGGTATACTTAAAGGAAGTGGTTTCGAAGCACGGAGTGCCAACCTCTATTATTTCCGATCGAGACGCGCGTTTTACTTCTGAGCTGTGGCAAGCTATGCACAAATCTTTTGGCTCACGTTTAGACATGAGCACTGCTTATCACCCGCAAACGGATGGGCAATCTGAACGCACCATTCAAACCCTCGAAGACATGCTTAGGGCGTGTGTGAACGATTTTGGCAAGAATTGGGAGAAGCACTTACCTTTAGTGGAATTCTCCTACAACAACAACTACCACACCAACATTCAGGCAGCACCCTTTGAGGCATTGTACGGTCGTAAATGCCGATCGCCTCTCTGTAGGGCGGAGGTTGGTGACAGCCAGATCACAGGCCCGGAACATGTAGTAGACACTACAGAAAAGATTGCCCAGATTAGGCAACGCATGGCGGCAGCTCGTGACCGTCAGAAGAGCTACGCTGATAAGGATAGGAAACCGCTAGAGTTCCAGGTTGGTGACCGGGCTCTACTTAAAGTCTCACCCTGGAAGGGTGTGGTTCGTTTTGGAAAACGGGGCAAGCTAAATCCGAGATATGTCGGACCCTTTGAAATTACCGAAAAGATCGGTAAGGTCGCTTACAGATTGAATCTGCCTGAAGAACTGAGTGCTGTGCACAACGTCTTCCACGTGTCTAATCTGAAGAAGTGTCTGTCAGATGAAACACTCATCATTCCTTTCAAGGAACTTACTATTGACGAACAGCTACACTTTACTGAGGAACCAATTGAGATCACGGATCGTGAGATCAAAACCCTCAAACGTAGCCAGATACCTCTCGTGCGAGTTCGTTGGAACTCACGCCGTGGCCCAGAGTATACCTGGGAGCGGGAAGACCAGATGAAGCGCAAGTATCCCCAGTTGTTCCCAGATGAAACTCCCAGCGCTGAAGCTACAACCGAATTTCGGGACGAAATTCCAAACTAACGGGGGGATGATGTGACACCCCGTTGAAACGTTCTCACTTACACTAGCTTGTCAGTGGCTGCCTTAACTTTCGGGACGAAAGTTCTTAAAACTTGGGGATAATGTGACACTTCGGGTTTTCCTGAGTAACCTCATTGTTTAGCTTTATGTGTACATATACTATTAAATGAATATTTGCGTATTATCCCGAAGTATTATGTGATGCTTGTGTTAAATTATGTGTATGTACTATATATATATATATATATATATATATATATATATATATATATATATATATATATATATATATATATATATATATATATATAACGTATAAGTGAACCGAAACCATGAACCCGACTCGAGACCACTCGGTCTCGAGTGAACGACTGGGCCGGATGGGCCGTTCACCCCTAAAGCCCACTCGACTAACTTGGGTTGAGTATAAAACCTCATTAACCACCATTTGCACCAAACTTTTCCTCACACACACTCCTCCTTTCTCTCTCACTAAAAACCTAACAATCAAGCTCACATCCTCCTCTCTCTCTCGGATTCAATCGCTCCTCCTCTCTCTCTCGGATTCAATCGACAACAACAAGGAGAATCGGTCAAGCTCATTATCACCACTCGGACACTTCATTTTCTCACTTTCTTCCTTAACTCGGTGCCTTTCCACAACCGGTTAGTACTTTAGATGTTCACTATGTGTTTATATGTACAATAGTGCTATTTGCTTGGAATGATTGAAATGATGGATGAAATATGTGAACTCTTGCATGATAATAAAGTGCTAAGATATTGAATGATGAATGATTGTTAGTGTAGGGTGTTTAATGTTTAGAATAAATGTTTACATGATCCTTGTTGACCAAGTAGCATGATATGTATTGTAGAATGAGGATGTATGCTTATACTTTGATAAGAGTTTGTTAGATAAACATGCAAGGTTGATAGGACCATAAGAGTATGTATGTGTGTGTTTGTAATCCGAGGGATGTATATTAGATTCAGGAATCGATGATGCTGATTTGAGTATATGCTAGGATAAGGTTGTTTGAATAATCATGTTTATGATGAAAACCCTAATAAAGAACAACATGAATGTCATGAAAATATTTGAAATATGCTTTGTTTGATCTATTTTGATTTGCATTTAGACAAAGAAACATGTTTGGGGAATTTCTATTGGATAGTACACTAGATCATGCATATGAAATTCTATTGGATAGTACAATCGGATAGTTCTAGAAGGTCTCGGTCATCAAGTGTGCAAGTCGAGACCACCAGTCTCGACTCGAAACCAACTCATGACAACTCGAGACCACAGCAGTCACGACTCGAGATCATGTCCAAGAACTCAAAGCAGACTCCAAGGACTCGAGACCACCTAGGTCTCGACTCGAGAACCCATGATCTCGACTCGAGACTAAATCCGGGACAATTGAGGTTGCGACTCAAGCTGGTGTGACTCGAAACCACCCCACTACAAACCGAGACCATTCGGTTGCGACTCGAGACCTCTCGGTCTCGACTCGAGACCACCTTGTCTCGAATGGGCTGCTTGTCTCCGTTATTGGGCCAAAAGTGTGTGGACTGTGCATATCGTTTATTTGGATTCTGTGATGCTGTTAATTGTTAGTATGATTGGATAGGCCTAATAACACTTAGAATAAGCTCGATAACTTGCTGGATAATCATATGTTATGCATGCAATGTGTTAGCTATGTGTAGATATACGTGACTACTTGTGTCCGAGCCTGACCTATACTGGTAACCATTTAGGACGTGGTGACCAGCATACTTAACCAAGTAAACTAAACTGCCGAGCAACCCAAGGTGAGTTCACAACTATTAAAGCATGCGTTCCCGGTGGTTTTGGGAAACGGAAACTTAATCAACGCTATCCCCGCGTAAGGGATACAAACTTACTTTTCTTCCCTTGTTACTGGGAACAAACTTACTTACTTCCCTTGTTATTGGGAACTCTTAGTTAATTATTGTTTATACGGCAATGCAACAAGCAACACTAAACGAAACTCTATCACTTAAGTCCCTACCATTAATACCGATTAGTCGCCGGGGCCTGGCGAACGGATTATTAGTTAATAGCGCTATTTAGGTGTAACCAGCCTCACACCGACCCTTGTTACTGGGAACGGGAGTGAACTAATGAACTCTGGCAAACCGTCAATGATGATAGAACATTGACAACGGGGCACTACGGAAACGTACGGTTAAGTAAGTATTCGGTATTGGAAAAACAGTTTAGTCGCTTACTTATGGGGTAGCTCCCCATCGCATGTATAAACGGATAAATTAACTGGTGAAACATGTTTTTGGTAACTAAAACTGGACAACTCGTGGACTCGCCAACATCTTTGTTGATACCCTACTGCATGCTTTGCAGGTACCCAGTGACTCAGGAGCTTGCAGCTTGGGGATGTGTAGTGGTCGTTTAGCCCGTGTGTGGGTTTTAAATAATCTGAACTATGAACCTCGTTTTGAGACTGTTTGGTTTATGCTTCCGCTGTTTGTTTAAACTGTTATTTGAACTTAAACTTTTAGAACTTTAAAATATGGCGTTTACTAACTATTGTGGTTGGTGAATACCTTTACTATTAATCAATGCTCAGTATAATTGGTGGCTGGATCCTGGTCCGTCACGCCTCCAAACGGTAGTACTCCGCATGTGGATTTTGGGGGTGTGACACAAAACACCTATTGATTAGGTGTTTGAATATGTAAAAGTCAAGAAAAATCAAAAGATGAAGATGAAGCTAATGGATTGATGAATACAACAAGTGTTGTATTGAATCCAAACAAGTATAAGAATCTATAAAGCACCTTGGAATACTGATTTGAGCACACAAACAAGAGATCTAATGTAAACAACACTTCATTCACCAAAGAGCCAAAAGCTTGGCTAGGTTACAATGCTTGGGCTATATATAGTGCCTGACTTGCCAGCAAATTTATAAATTTGCTGGAATCTTAACTACACCAAGTCAGGATTTCTAGTTTCATGAAATTACAAAATAATCCCCTATACTATTAAATTAGCTACAAACAACTATAAAACTAATCCAGTACAAGTATGAACGATCTCAAAAGTTCCAACAATCTTATCCGATCCTGGGTGAATCGAGTACCTTGATTTATGAGCTTCATAAAAAATCACGTCTCTAAGACCATCAAAGAGGGGAACCCAAATTCGTCCCATAAAACACAAAGTTCCTTCCTCATTGGGTACCAACTGTTTCTCCATCCCATGGAGATATTCATCCTTAAGATTCTCCTTCTTAAGAGCTTCTCTCTGTGTAGCACGGATGCGCAATGAGAGGTCTGTCTGTATAATCATTTCCAAAGCCCTAACCCTTATGGGCTTAATCCTCTCTTTTTGACTCAAGGCGTCTGCCACCACATTCGCCTTTCCTGGGTGATATCTGATTTCACAATCATAATCGTTTAACAACTCAACCCATCGTCGTTGTCTCATATTAAGCTCCTTCTGATCGAATATGTGCTGTAGGCTCTTGTGATCGGTAAAGATCGTGCATCGGGTGCCATACAAATAATGTCGCCAAATCTTCAATGCAAACACCACAATGCCTAACTCCAAGTCGTGCGTGGTGTAGTTCTTCTCATGAACCTTTAGCTGGCGTGAAGCATAAGCGATAACCTTCTGTCGCTGCATCAGCACACAGCCCAATCCCTGACTCGAGGCATCACAGTACACCACGAAGTCATCGGTGCCTTCGGGTAGGGATAAAATAGGTGCATCGCAAAGCTTGTTTTTAAGCAGCTGAAAAGCTTCCTCTTGTTTATCTCCCCATTCATACTTCTTGTCCTTTTGAGTAAGAGAGGTCAACGGTTGAGCGATTTTCGAAAAATCCTCAATGAATCTGCGATAGTACCCAGCTAAACCTAGAAACTGTCGGATCTCGGTTGGCGTCTTCGGAGTTTCCCAATTCTTAATCGCCTTGATCTTGGTGGGATCCACATGGATTCCATCCTCATTCACTACATGACCAAGGAACTGTACTTCACGCAGCCAGAACTCGCACTTTGAGAACTTTGCGTATAGTTTCTCCTTCTTGAGCAGCTCTAAAATGCCTCTAAGGTGTTGTTCATGCTCTTCCTTCGTCCTTGAATAAATCAAAATATCGTCGATAAATACAATCACGAATTTATCGAGATATGGCTTGCAAACTCGGTTCATCAAATTCATAAATACTACTGGCGCGTTTGTCAACCCAAACGGCATTACTAGAAACTCGTAGTGTCCATAACGAGTCCTGAAGGCAGTCTTCGGTATACTCTCTTCTTGAATTCGCAGCTGATGATAGCCTGATCGAAGATCGATCTTGGAATAATAACTTGAACCTTGAAGTTGATCGAAAAGATCATCAATCCTCGGCAAGGGATACCGATTCTTGATGGTTAACTTGTTTAGCTTGCGGTAATCAATGCACATACGAAAACTACCGTCCTTCTTCTTGACAAATAGTACTGGAGCTCCCCAAGGCGAGAAGCTTGGTCTGATAAATCCCTTGTCCAAAAGCTCTTGAAGTTGCGTCGACAATTCTTGCATCTCGGAAGGCGCAAGTCAATAAGGTGCCTTGGCTACAGGCGCGACGCCTGGAACCAAGTCAATGTGAAATTCGACTTGTCGTTGAGGTGGCAATCCTGGCAAGTCTTCGGGGAAGACTTCAGGATATTCCCTCATAACTGGGATATCTTCCAACTTCGGCTCATCGGCTTCTTTGTCCACAACGTGCGCCAAGAAGGCAACACATCCTTTCTGCAAACATTTTTGGGCCTTCAAACAACTGATAATCCTTAGAGGCGTATCATGCTTCTCTCCATGCACTTCAATCGTCTCTCCATTCGCCATCGGAATGCGAATGATCTTCTCGTGGCATACGATCTCAGCTCGGTTGCTCGACAACCAATCCATTCCCACTACCACGTCAAAGCTTCCCAACTCGACTGGCAGAAGTTCAAGCGTAAACTCATGCTCTCCAAGCTCTATTACACCGCCTCTAATTACTTCATTTGCCTCTACTAGCTTTCCATTAGCTAGCTCTATCGCGTACGGAATATCTAGCTTACTAGCTACTAACCCAAGTATATTCTTAAATTCTAGGGATACAAAGCTATAATCGGCACCAGTATCAAATAGTACAGATGCAAAGTGTTGGTTGATAGGGAACGTACCCGTGACTACGTTCGGATCTTGGCGAGCTTCCCTAGCTCCAATGTTAAAGACTCTCCCCTGAGCTTGGTTATTCTTTGGGCAATCTCTCTTGAAATGCCCAATATCTCCGTAACTAAAGCATCCTTGCTTGTTTCCAGTACCACCTTGGTTGTTGTTTTGGTTGCGGTTTCCATTTCCAGCTTGGTTTCTAGTACCACCACGATTACCATTACCGCCATTTTCTCCTTGATTGCGGTTTTCGTAACTGTTTCCACCACTATTTCCTCTCTGACCACCATTTCCATGACCAGTACCGGCCCAGCATGTCTCCTTCGAATGACCATTCTTCCCACAAGATTCGCACTTCCTATACCTACATGGGCCGGCATGATGGAGCTGGCATACATCACACTTAGGCAAAGTGCCCATGTATCCTTTCCCCTTGTTCTCAGAACTCGCAACATCAGTCTTGACCTCGGCTTGTGGGTTCGCATCCCTTTTCTTGTTACCACTGTTGTTTCATTGAGTACCCTTTTTGAAGTTGGAGAACTTCCACTTATTCTCTCCAGATGACTCGACATGAGTCTCCTTTTTCTTTCCATCAGAGATCGAGAACTTGTTCAACGTAATTGCTTCTTCAGTTAATGCCACACTCAGATCAATGGCCTCAGTGATCATTGGAGGCTTTGATGTTGTCACCATGCTCATGATTTGGGGTGCCAATCCCCAAATAAAACGCTCAATTCGCTTGAACTTCGGATCAACCATGTAAGGAACAACTCGAGATAAGTCATGAAATCTCTGCACGTACTCAGCAATATTTGGACCATCCATCTTAAGGTTCCAAAACTCAGTCTCCAATTTCTGAATCTCAGCCCTTGAACAGTACTTCTTGCGCATAAGTTCTTCCATCTCATCCCAAGTCATAGCATACGCAGCCTCTTCTCCCAGAGTCTGAACTTAGAGGTTCCACCATGATAGAGCTCCGTCTAGGAAAAGTCCAGAAATGTAGGTGACCTGGTGCTCTGGAGCACACTTGCTCATTCGCAGCACAGAATCGGTTTTCTCAGCCCATCTAACGAAAGCTACAGCACCTCCAGTGCCGTCAAAGTTCAGAGGCTTGCAGTCAAGGAACTGCTTGTAAGTACAGCTTGTACAAGCAACGTCATTCACAGAAAGTGTTAGCAAACGCACGTGGAATGTCCTAACTTAACGTAATGTGTCTTAAGTGATTTAAACATTACCGTGAGGTGGGTTATTTCCTGAGGTACCTCCACTGTGCTCAGAGCGCAAGGCCTCATGTTGTGCGATTGCTTGTGAAATCCGTTCTTACAGTTTAGCCTCTATTGTGGGCAACTGATTGTTTCTTCGTGGAGGCATCTTCTATAAAGAAGATTGTATAGGTCAGGTCTTATGTATGTAAGTAGTATGTGTATAATAGTGTTTGTCATAACAAGTAAGCATGTAATCATCACAATCATGGCATAAACAAGTAATTTAACATCGTATTTAATGAGAACATTACGATTGAGCTTCCATTAATCATCGACCACAAATACAGTTACATGTTCTACAAATGTATCGTATCACATCAAAAGGGACTACAGGGTCACACCACCCTTGTCCAAAATGTCTATTAGTCTACAACAGTCATATAATCAAAAAGTGGTCTCCAAAAGGCTTCGCAAGCTAGGCTCAATAGCGTTGCTCTCATCAAAATCAAGCTACCTACATAAAACCAAAAACCGGCTATGCTGATGGCGGTGGAGGAGGAGGTGGAGGAACAAAAAGTAAGTTGCGCACATAGCTCCCCCACAAGGTCATAAACGTGACGCAACAGATAACTGATCTGCTGCTCCATGGTGAGATATCGAACATAAAAATATGGATAAGGAAAAAGAGGAGCAGGTGGAGTCACAAAAGGTGACGGACATGAACAAGGTGGAGGACGTGGAGTCCTCTCAAGCTCCATAACTCTATGACACAGGATCTCTTGCTGAAGCTGCAAAGACAGGAGTCACTCATCCCGTGTGTAACCAGTAAAGTGTGAGGGATGGTAGGGATCAGAAACTGGCATGGTGTTCGACGGAAACCATATGAGTGGCTCGCCTGGCGGTGAAGAAGTAAAATAAGCAGTAGGCGTATACTGAGGCATGTGAGGAAAAGCTGCTGACACGTGTGGAACATGGCTAGGTTACTGGCTAGACAAGCCTTCCCCTGGACGGGGTGCGGGTATGCCCTGCAAGAAAGTGATAGGCAGGTCAGTGCGGTGAACATCTAACACAATCGGGTGAAAATGGGCAACATCAATAGGTGCCGGTGCATGAGGGGGAATGACTGGCTCAACAAAAGGGGGTACATTATCATCATCATCTATCCACCCATTTCTAGTGAAAGCGTATCGGGGGTCTATCTGACTGGAAAAAGCAGCAGGGCCAGCGGGTGCAGGAATCGGATCTGGTATAAGTGGTGCAACATCAGGTATGCCAAATGGGATAGGATCAAAATCAGGCAAAGGCTCAGGAGCTGGTATCGGCTCAGGATCAGCAGGTGCATCAATAGGCTGATCGATAGGAATAAAATCATGCTCAAGTCCAGGCTCAACGTCATGTGGGGGAATCGGTGCAGCTGACATGGCTGTGTCGTCATCAGTATCAGTGGCGTAACGTCGCAGTCCCACTGCATGCAAGGCGGTGGATGACACAGACTCGAAGGAATTTGGAACAGAATGATCAGAGGAAACCTCAATAATAGGAATCTCAACGAGTGGAACAACAATGACATCCTCAGCTAAAACTCCATCACCCTGGGCATCATCAGGGGGGCTGATGTGTGTAAAATGCAACATATAAATTACATCAAATAAGGCATAAAACTAACCCTTTTTTAGTACTAATATTGGAAAAAGAGTGTTTTTGTCTTCCTTTTGTATTTTCAGGATTAAATGAGCTCAAAAACGCAAAAGAAGCAAAAAGACAGCTAAATCCAACATAAATACAAGGAAAGGAACATTAGTGGACTGCCCGAACCCTCAACGGCACCTTCCAAAGCAAAATAGAGAAAACAGAAGGCTGAACACGCCCCGTGCTCAGCCAGCACGGGGCCGTGCCCAAGAAGCAGCAGAAAAGACAAACCTATAGAAGCTTCTATTACCCACCACGGGCCGTGCTCAGCGGACACGGGGGCGTGTCGAAAGTACAGCAGGCGCATTTATTGTAATTGCGAATTACAATTAATGAGGAGAGAGAGTGTCAGACGGACACGGGGCCGTGCCCAGCGGACACGGGGCCGTGTCCAGCTCTCTGTTCAGCCTATAAATAGGAGTGCTTGGATTCATTTCATCTCATCCCTTGGCACACCACCTCTCTCACACTTCATCCACCACCCACCACCATCACAACACCATCATCCACCACCATCATCCATTGTCCATCATAGAGTGTGTGAGTCGTCTCGGGATCCAAGATTGATCGTAAGAGTTCTTGACAATCAAGGCCATGTTTGCCTAAGTCTCTTACATCACTTGGTGAAGACAAAGTGTCTAGTATAATACTTTTTATTTCTAATCTTTTGCACTTTTTATTTGGTTTTGTATTAATGACTTTAATAACTAGTTACTTATGTTGAAGGTGATCTTTCCTTATCGTTTGTCCGTGGTGTCTTGGCATTATTTTACTGTCTATATAAAATAAAGGATTTTCACCATTCATATCTCCACGGTCTATATGGAGGTATGTTGGCTACCTGGTAGGGGGTTAAGGGAACGGTTTGGTAAAGGTCTTGCCATTGTTCAGCGTTTAGAAGTCCTGCAATGGACCTGGGTCAAATTTAGTAGGACCTCCTTCAATACTTCACGGTATTGGATGGCGGGGGTCCAAACTCTTTGATCCCCTCATAAGCTAACTACTATTAATACTATAACCCGGCTGATGTGCGTGAAAGTGTCGTATATTTTAGGTGTATATTTTAAGCCCTTTTTAACACTTACTTTAGCCAAGTTTTAAATTTATAAAACACGATATTTCACTAACACTAAACACACATATGGGCAAGTGCACCCATCGTTGAGTGTAGTATAGCGTTGGTAAGATACCGAGGTCGTCCAAGGACACAAGAGCTTTTAGTACCGGTTTATCCTCAACGTCTAACCAAAATAAAAGTTTGGAAAAAATGTTTTAAACTAAGAAAAATAAAAACTAACTAAAATGCTGAAAATAAAAATAAAATAAAAACAGATAGACAAGATGAATCACTTGGTTCCGACTCGTATCTAGTATAACCTTTGATTATTTCCGCACTTTTGCACATAATTAAGAGATTATCTTAGTTATTGTAGTAGGCCCCTCTTTTGAAGGTGACGTTACCCTCACCCCAGTAGTTTGAGTCAGCAGGGATACAATCCTAAAGGGGTGGATTATTGGAAGATAATGAATTAAGTTATTAATGCAGTATTGTGGTAGGCCCCGCTTTTGGCGGTGACGTTACCCTCGACTAAGTAGTCTGAGTCAGCAGGGATACAGTCCTAAATAGCCGGGTTATAGTATTAATAGTAGTTAACTTATGAGGGGATCAAAGAGTTTGGACCCCCGCCATCCAATACCGTGAAGTATTGAAGGAGGTCCTACTAAATTTGACCCAGGTCCATTGCAGGACCTCTAAACGCTGAACAATGGCAAGACCTTTACCAAACCGTTCCCTTAACCCCCGACCAGGTAGCCAACATACCTCCATATAGACCGTGGAGATATGAATGGTGAAAATCCTTTATTTTATATAGACAGTAAAATAATGCCAAGACACCACGGACAAACGATAAGGAAAGATCACCTTCAACATAAGTAACTAGTTATTAAAGTCATTAATACAAAACCAAATAAAAAGTGCAAAAGATTAGAAATAAAAAGTATTATACTAGACACTTTGTCTTCACCAAGTGATGTAAGAGACTTAGGCAAACATGGCCTTGATTGTCAAGAACTCTTACGATCAATCTTGGATCCCGAGACGACTCACACACTCTATGATGGACAATGGATGATGGTGGTGGATGATGGTGTTGTGATGGTGGTGGGTGGTGGATGAAGTGTGAGAGAGGTGGTGTGCCAAGGGATGAGTTGCAATGAAACCAAGCACTCCTATTTATAGGCTGAACAGAGGCCTGGGCACGGCCCCGTGTTCG
Source organism: Helianthus tuberosus (assembly GCA_030545235.1). Classification (NCBI taxonomy): domain Eukaryota; kingdom Viridiplantae; phylum Streptophyta; class Magnoliopsida; order Asterales; family Asteraceae; genus Helianthus; species Helianthus tuberosus. The sequence goes on from JARYGA010044518.1 coordinate 19,926, forward strand.
CTGGGCACGGCCCCGTGCCCGTCTGACACTCTCTCTCTTCATTAATTGTAATTCGCAATTACAATTAATGCGCCTGCAGTACTTTCGGCACGCCCCCGTGTCCGCTGAGCACGGCCCGTGGTGGGCAATAGAAGCTTCTATAGGTTTGTCTTTTCTGCTGCTTCTTGGGCACGACCCCGTGCTGGCTGAGCACGGGGCGTGTTCAGCCTTCTGTTTTCTCTATTTTGCTTTGGAAGGTGCCGTTGAGGGTTCGGGCAATCCACTAATGTTCCTTTTCTTGTATTTATGTTGGATTTAGCTGTCTTTTTGCTTCTTTTGCGTTTTTGAGCTCATTTAATCCTGAAAATACAAAAGGAAGACAAAAACACTCTTTTTCCAATATTAGTACTAAAAAAGGGTTAGTTTTATGCCTCATTTGATGTAATTTATATGTTGCATTTTACACACATCACCGGCTACTTAGAACTGTATCCCTGCTGACTCAGACTACTTAGCCGAGGGTAACGTCACCGCCAAAAGCGGGGCCTACCACAATACTGCATTAATAACTTAATTCATTATCTTCCAATAATCCACCCCTTTAGGATTGTATCCCTGCTGACTCAAACTACTGGGGTGAGGGTAACGTCACCTTCAAAAGAGGGGCCTACTACAATAACTAAGATAATCTCTTAATTATGTGCAAAAGTGCGGAAATAATCAAAGGTTATACTAGATACAAGTCGGAACCAAGTGATTCATCTTGTCTATCTGTTTTTTCTTTTATTTTATTTTCAGCATTTTAGTTAGTTTTATTTTTCTTAGTTTAAAACATTTTTCTAAACTTTTATTTTGGTTAGACGTTGAGGATAAACCAGTACTAAAAGCTCTTGTGTCCTTGGACGACCTCGGTATCTTACCAACACTATACTACACTCAACGATGGGTGCACTTGCCCATATGTGTGTCTAGGGTCAGTAAAATATCGTGTTTTATAAATTTAAAACTTGGCAAAAATAAGTGTTAAAAAGGGCTTAAAATATACACCTAAAATATACGACACTTTCACGCACATCAAGTTTTTGGCGCCGCTGCCGGGGACACAAGGATTTTGAGAAAGTTTAAAATTGACGGCCTAATCAGTTTTTCAAAACCTTTTCAAAACGCGCGCACATTTTTCTGCATTTTAGTTTAGTTTGCATTTACAGTAGCCTGAACACGGGGCCGTGCTCATTGAACACGCCCCCGTGCTGCATATTTTTAGTTAAATACCCAGATACAGAGTCTGAACACGGGGTCGTGCTCGCTGAACACGCCCCCGTGCTCAACGTGGCCAGTAATTTTAATTAAAACGCCCAGATACAGATCCTGTACACGGGGCCGTGTTCACCAGACACGGGGCCGTGTCCAGCCTTCTGTTTCAATTTTTGTTTCATTTTCTGGTCCCGAGACTCAGTTGTGGTCTGCTGAGTGATTCTTATGGATCAATACTCAGGAGGTTACAACTACACCTATGATGAGGATGATTATAGGGGTAATTATTGCACAAATTGTCGTAATACACGTTCGATTCAAAATAATCACTCGTATCAACCATCCAATTCATATACTTACTATGAGGAGTCCAGGTACGAGCCATCAACTTCATACACATCCTATGAAGACCAAAGGTATGAACCTCCTCCCTCACACTCGTATTTTGATGAACCAAGGTATGAACCGTCTTACTCATACTTTGAGGAATCAAGATATGAGCCACCACCTTCATATGCTTGTTATGAGGAACCTTGGCGTGAACAACCCACCTCATATGAGTATTATGAAGAACAAAATTATGAACCTTATCCATCATATGCTTACAATGAAGAACAATGGTGTGAACCATCAACTTCATATGGGTATTATGAGGAACAAAGGGTCGAACAACCGGATTCAAGCTTAGAAAATAATGATTCTTTTTCTATAACCGAAGTGACCGATAGGATATTAGAACACATTAGAGTTATCGATCGATGTATAAAAGAAGCTCGCGCAAGGGAAGAGGAGTCCCGCGCAAGAGAAGAATTAAAAAAGGAAGAGATAACTAAAAATAAAAAAATGGAAGAACAAATAAGTGAAAAACCGACACATGAACTAAGCAACGAAAAAGGTGAGTCCAATAACGTTAAAATCCAAGAAGAGTCTAATTTTGAAAAAATTAATCTCTTGACACCTTCTTTCGAAAATCATTGTTTAGTACCCACTCATGCTAAGTTTTTAAAAGAGTTAAACACTAACACTAAAATTGACGAAACGGTAAGTGTTAAGTTAACTAATGATCAAACTTCACTAATAAAAGAAGACCCATTTGAAATTAACATCACACCGGTTCCATGTTTCTTTCAAAATTCGTTTATTAGTAATGTCACAATCGATAAAGATCTTTGTGTTAACATAATGCCTAACTATATTTTCGAAAAATTAAGTATTAGTGATTTTTCTCCACTTCAAATACCCATTTTTCTATCCAATCGGAAGGTAATAAAATCAATCGGTATAGTTGAAGATGTCTTGGTTCAAACAAATCAAATGGTAATCCCAACCGACTTTGTCATCCTCGATGACGCTCCTCTAATGTTGGGACGACCATTTGTAAAAACTCACGAAGCTTTGAAAAACCGGAAGTTCAACAATTTACCTCTTCAATTAGGGGCATTTAAAAGAAGTGTCGATCTCGAACGATCAATGAAATATCCATTCGGCAATAATGACCCCCTAATTGAAGATGAAGATGAACCACCCGATACAAGTGAAGAGATTGACCACTTTGTTGAAGAAGAGGTCGCCATAGAACAAACTTTTAAAGTTCTTGATCGAAACGAGCAACCAAATAAGGAGTCTCCTAAAGACCCACCACTTGAGCTCAAAGAACTTCCAAAAGGTTTGGAATATGCTTTTCTAGACAAAGATGGTAAGTTACCTGTAATTATTTCGTCTAAATTAGATAACTTAGAAAAAGAAAAACTAATTAGTCTTTTGAAAAAACACAAAAATGCAATAGCTTGGAAACTTGTTGACATAAAAGGAATTAGTCCTTCTATGTGCACACACAAAATTTTGATGAATGATGACTACAAATCTGTCATACAACCACAACGTCGAGTAAATCCAAATGTTCAAGAAGTGGTTAAAAATGAAGTCATCAAATTACTTAACGCCGGACTTATCTATCCTATTTCCGATAGTCCTTGGGTAAGTCCCGTCCAAGTAGTTCCAAAGAAAGGAGGTATGACGGTAATTACTAACGAAAAGAATGAATTAATACCAACAAGAACCGTCACAGGATGGAGAGTATGTATAGATTATAGACGATTAAATGAAGCAACAAGAAAGGATCATTTTCCTTTACCCTTCAATGATCAAATGTTAGAAAGATTATCCGGTCATAAATTTTACTGTTTCTTGGATGGTTTTTCAGGTTACTTTCAAATCCCGATAGCACCCGAAGACCAAGAAAAGACAACTTTTACATGTCCCTATGGAACTTTTGCTTATCGACGCATGCCGTTCGGTCTATGTAATGCCCCCGCAACATTCCAACGTTGCATGGTAGCCATTTTCCATGACATGATAGAAAAGACAATGGAAGTCTTCATGGACGACTTTTCTATCTTTGGGGATTCATACGACCAATGCCTCGATAACCTTGAACGAATGCTATCCCGATGTGAGGAAACTAACCTCGCCCTTAATTGGGAAAAATGCCATTTCATGGTAACGGAGGGAATAGTACTCGGTCACAAGATCTCAAGCGAAGGAATGGAGGTGGATCGAGCCAAAATAGATACCATTTCTAGATTACCTCCTCCATCCTCCGTGAGAGCCATTAGAAGCTTCCTAGGGCATGCCGGATTTTATAGGCGGTTTATCAACGACTTTTCAAAAATCTCAAGGCCTCTAACAAAATTACTTGAAAAAGATGCTCCTTTCATCTTTGACAAGGATTGCAATCAAGCATTTCTAACCCTAAAGGAAATGCTAGTCAATGCACCTATCATGATAGCACCTGATTGGAAGTTTCCTTTCGAAATCATGTGTGATGCTAGTGACTTTGCAGTTGGAGCTGTCTTGGGACAGAGAAAAGAAAAGCATTTCCACCCAATATATTATGCTAGTAAAACACTTAACGATGCACAAGAAAATTACACAACAACTGAAAAAGAATTACTAGCTGTGGTATTTGCTTTTGATAAATTTTGTTCTTATCTTGTTCTTTCTAAAACTATAGTCTATACAGACCATGCAGCCATTCGATATCTCTTTAAGAAGCAAGACGCAAAACCACGTTTGATTAGGTGAATTCTACTTCTCCAAGAATTTGACATTGAAATCAAAGACAAAAGAGGAGCAGAAAATACCGCAGCAGATCATCTTTCGCGCTTAGAAGACCCAGCTTTGGAGGCAACCAGGGACGAGCAAATCAACGAAAAATTTCCAACTGAATCCCTGGAAATGGTGGAATTTAAGGAAGAACCATGGTACGCCGACTTTGCTAACTACCTAGCTAGCTGAATAGTCGCAAAAGGATGGCCACATCACCAAAGAAAAAAATTCTTTGCCAATGTGAAACACTATTTTTGGGAAGATCCATATCTTTTCAAAATGTGTGCCGACCAACTTGTCAGAAGATGCGTACATGGTAGTGAATCACGAAGAATTCTCCGCCATTGTCACGAAGGTCCTTGCGGAGGACATCATGGTGCTGCCAGTACCGCACGAAAGGTATTTGATTCAGGATTTTATTGGCCAACCATTTACAAAGATGCCCAAAATCTTGTAAAGACATGTGATGCTTGCCAAAGAACAGGTAATATTTCTTCCAAAAACGAAATGCCACAAAATGGCATTCTTGTTTGTGAAATTTTTGATGTGTGGGGACTCGACTTTATGGGACCTTTCCCACCATCGAAAGGAAACAAATACATACTTGTGGCAGTAGATTACTTGTCTAAATGGGCCGAGGTCGAGGCACTTCCAACAAATGATGGAAGAGTAGTGGTAAGATTTCTGAAAAAATTATTCTCTCGTTTTGGCACACCTAAAGCTTTAATAAGTGATAGAGGTACCCATTTTTGTAATCATCAACTTGAAAAAATTTTGACAAGATATGGGGTCTATCACCGGGTTTCGACAGCTTATCACCCTCAAACAAACGGACAAGCCGAAGTGACCAATAGAGGGTTAAAACGAATACTCGAAAAAACCGTAGGGTTAAATAGAAAGGAATGGGCTGATAAATTAGATGATGCTTTATGGGCTTTTCGAACTGCTTATAAAACAACGATAGGAACAACCCTATATAAGCTAGTCTATGGAAAAAGTTGTCACTTGCCAGTAGAAATTGTACACAAAGCCTACTGGGCAATCAAAAATGTAAACCTAGATATAGAATTTGCTGGTAAAAATCGATTTTGTCAAATAAATGAATTAGACGAGCTTAGGAATTATGCATACTCAAACTCTGAGATTTATAAGGAAAGAATGAAAAATTGGCATGACAAACATATTAAACCTAATGAATTTCGGGTAGGAGATTTAGTTCTTTTGTTTAATTCACGACTTCGATTGTTTCCTGGTAAATTAAAGTCTAGGTGGTCAGGACCTTTTTCCGTCACCCATATTTTTCCACACGGTGCAGTAGAAATTAAACCTCAAAATGGGCCACCTTTTAAAGTCAATGGCAAACGGCTGAAACTCTATCAAGGATTTATTGAGGATGAGGAAGAAGAGATCTCGCTTCAAACCGTGGAAGAATAAAAACATCATGCCTGATAAGTTATGAACGATTGAGGCGGCAAAATAAAGCGGTAAGTTTTCTAAACCATAGCTTATGGGAAAAAGGGGCACTCACACGCGCACCTAAAAAAAAAAAAGCTCGGCACGGGGCCGTGTTCGCGCTGCAAACGGGATAAAACCCCTTTTTCAAAACAGTTTCTTCATTCCACACGCCCCGTTTCCCCACAAAAGCTCTGGTTCCAGGCGATTTTTCGCGAAATTCAAACGTCTCTTACCGATCTAACAACGTCAAGGTATGATTCTATCACTCTTAGTAGTTAGATTAGTTACTTGCATGTAGTTAATACACTACAAATTTGGGGAAAAATCTAGGGTTCTTGATGTTCATCCGGATCGAACCTAAAATTTTTGCCTAAATCTGTTTGCATTTAGTTAGATTAGTGTTAAGGGAAGTAAATACACTTGTATTGTTCATAGATTCACCCGATTTCTTACAAAAACCCCAAACCCTTGTTCTTGAACCGAAAAAGATAAAATTGATAGGGTAAACGGGATATTTTGGGAAAAACGGCACTTAGGGTTTCATTTTCGGGGGAAACCGCACCTAGTGGTTCAAAAATTTTCAAGTTTTCGAAACCGGGTCGAAAAATGGGATTTTTGAGTAACAGACCCCTGGACACGGGGCCGTGTCCGCTGGGCACGGGGTCGTGTCCAGCCCGCTGTTTGCATTTTTTGTCCGAAAATATTTCTGTTTCATGCTAACTTTTGGTGTATTCTTGCAGATGGCCAGGAAGTTTACTAGATTCAACGCCAATGAGCTAGATGCAAGAGCTCGATACGAGCATCTTCAAACAAGGCCGGAGGAATACCCGAGGCAGGCGTGCACAGAACTACTAACCATGGTGAATCAAATTGACCGTTTCAACAACATTGTCACGGGACCACTCAGAGTCGCGCTAACAACCCGACTCCGTTCCGTCCATGAATGCACCTTGGAATTCTACAGTACCTTTGCATTCACTTCAAGGTGCGACCCGTTCGATAATGACGGGGTGTCATTCAGGTGTGGCGGAACAAGGTATTCGATCTCCATGGCACAATTCGGATCGATTGTAGGGTTGTATGCGGAGGAGGATGCGGGAAACGAAGAAAATACAGGGGGATTGAGAGAGATCGAAGACAACGAGCGCCAAGCCATGTGGGCTCAGATTGGGGAAGGGTTCTACAATCCGAGCAGCACTAAGAGTACCAAGCTGAGGGATCCGCTTTACAGATACATTCATAGGCTCCTCGGCTACTCTCTTAGCCAAAGGCATGACAGTGGTGGCGTCGTTGGGTTAAGAGATTTGCTTGTCCTCCAATGCATTCACAACCGCAGGCCGCTCGATGTTCCGTTCCTCATGCTCCGAAACATGCATCACAACCGCCTTGCTAGTGCACCAACTCCTATTTTCTTCGGGGGATGGGTGTACCGTCTCTTCAAGCACTTCGCCCACATTCCAAGGTCATTTGAGAGGAGCCCATGGTCAGGTACGGTGGATATTCACATATGCCGCTCGATGAACCTGGTTTATGAGGCAGAAGACGGGACGGTAACCTTTCAAAGGATGCAAGGTCATGCATGGAACCCGCAAGAAGCACTTGTCCTCCCAGCTCCGCAACATCATCAGTACCAATACCCACCCCACGGTGATCCGGGCCAATCATCCTCCTCGGGAGGCAGTTTTCCTAATTTTCAAAGTTTGCATGATTTGTTGCAGGAAAACCTCATGTGTACTCGGAACACCTATAACATGGCGAGCAACACCTACCACCGGGTCGGAGCTATCGAGAGAAACCTATCCGAGATACAAGACGATGTCGGATACATACGAGACCACATTGCACGCCGTGGAGGGGATGACGATGATGATGATGATGATGCCATGGAGTAGGCGGGAGGAGCATAGGAGGAAGCGGTTGATTGATGACTCCCCAGGTTAACCCTTTGCAATCTTGAACAATTGATGGCCTGCGTGCCAAGTGTTAGACAATTTACTTTTCCTAACTATTTTCTGCATTTTATTTTTCTTTTACTTTATGCTTGGAACAATTGACTTTGATAATGTAGGATGTTTGTGTTGCTTGGTGTGGTATTAAGTGATGAAACAGGTACAAACCAAGGCTTAGGGTGTTAAGCCTCAGCACTTATAGGGCTAGAATGGAAAAACCGGAGGAAGAAACCTGTTTTTCAGGCTTTCAGACTGTCCACACAGGGACGTGTCCAGCCAACACGCCCCCGTGCTCACCTCCCTGACTTGCTGTTTGGCTTCTGTTCGGCAGAATTTTGTCAGACACGTGGCCGTGTTCAGTGGACACGGGGCCGTTTCCACCTTCTGTAAGTTCTTGTTACTGGCACCTGAACACGGGGTCGTGCCCATTCAACACGGGGCCGTGTTCAGTGCCCAGTAACACAAATTTTTGCTTTTTAAACACCATTTTACACATCTAATCAACCTAAAAATTTATTTTTGGGACACATTGAGGACAATGTGTAATTTAAGTGTGGGGGGGATGTTAAAACCTTGAATTTTGCAAGTCCTAAATACAAGCCTTACACAAAACTCTATTGGAACCGCTAATCACCCCAAATTTTTTCAAAAATTTCATTTTTTTTACTTGTCTAGGTTTAACTCGGGAAATTCAAGTTCTCAAAAAGGTTATATTTTTACAAATTTACAACCGATAGCGTAGTGATAAAAAGAACCAACATAAGAAAATTATGAAAAGGCATGACAAACTTATTTAAAATTTGATTATATATACTTGATCACATAAAAACCCATTCTCACAAAAGTGAGTTTTGAGCCTTTATTGAGCACACAATTACATATCATTTGACTAAATGCTCATTCTTCGTTTCTTGTGTGAATAGCCGCTTGGTTCTTACGACTCTAGAACTTGCCATGACAATACATTCCCGGTCCTTATCAACTTAAACCCGAGTAAGTAAATGATAAAGGCATTAGGACTAACCTTTTCATTTCTACACCATTATTTTTCTTTTTCTTTTACCACCTACCCAAAAATCCCCCTAGTTAGCCCTTTTGAGCCTAAACCTTTTCATTTCATCACCCAAACAAAAACCCTTTCAACCACCAAAACCCCTTTTTCATTTTTAACCCTTTATTTTAGTAACAAGTTCGGTTCTTCGCGAAAAAAAAAAATTGTGATGATGAAGCAAAAAGAAAATAAACAAACAAAGTAATCAAAAATAACTTTGTTTGAATAAAAGCTTCATCAAAATAAAAAGTTGCAAAAATGCGAAAACCGACACTTGTTACGCTTTTAGCCCTTTTTCTACTAACCCAACCACCTACCTTTAACCCTAGCCAACCCTTAACCCACAAAGTCCTCTTGATATCTACAAAGGTATAAAAGTTAAAAAGGAGGAGGATTGATTTCTTGGCAAGCTTATGGTAGGAATAAGTTCCATGCCGCTCTCGAGTGATTCATTAAAAATACACCTTCGGCCGAGTGTGAGTGAATTCCCCGCGAGGTATGTGAACTTGTATATAAATAGAATTTTAAAAAGGCATGTTATGCCTAAATAAGTAATTTCTTTTATGAACAGTTCTAAATAAATCATTACGAATAGGAATGTAAATAAATAAAAATAAAACCCAAAAAGATCTTGGAAATCCCGACACTCTACGACAAGCCTAAAACCTTCTCTTCTACCTATTCCATTTGGGAGTGTAAGCCACATATTAAAGAGTTTTGCTTGAGGAGAAGCAAAAGTTCAAGTGTGGGGGTATTTGATGTGTGTAAAATGCAACATATAAATTACATCAAATAAGGCATAAAACTAACCCTTTTTAGTACTAATATTGGAAAAAGAGTGTTTTTGTCTTCCTTTTGTATTTTCAGGATTAAATGAGCTCAAAAACGCAAAAGAAGCAAAAAGACAGCTAAATCCAACATAAATACAAGGAAAGGAACATTAGTGGACTGCCCGAACCCTCAACGGCACCTTCCAAAGCAAAATAGAGAAAACAGAAGGCTGAACACGCCCCGTGCTCAGCCAGCACGGGGCCGTGCCCAAGAAGCAGCAGAAAAGACAAACCTATAGAAGCTTCTATTACCCACCACGGGCCGTGCTCAGCGGACACGGGGGCGTGTCGAAAGTACAGCAGGCGCATTTATTGTAATTGCGAATTATAATTAATGAGGAGAGAGAGTGTCAGACGGACACGGGGCCGTGCCCAGCGGACACGGGGCCGTGTCCAGCTCTCTGTTCAGCCTATAAATAGGAGTGCTTGGATTCATTTCATCTCATCCCTTGGCACACCACCTCTCTCACACTTCATCCACCACCCACCACCATCACAACACCATCATCCACCACCATCATCCATTGTCCATCATAGAGTGTGTGAGTCGTCTCGGGATCCAAGATTGATCGTAAGAGTTCTTGACAATCAAGGCCATGTTTGCCTAAGTCTCTTACATCACTTGGTGAAGACAAAGTGTCTAGTATAATACTTTTTATTTCTAATCTTTTGCACTTTTTATTTGGTTTTGTATTAATGACTTTAATAACTAGTTACTTATGTTGAAGGTGATCTTTCCTTATCGTTTGTCCGTGGTGTCTTGGCATTATTTTACTGTCTATATAAAATAAAGGATTTTCACCATTCATATCTCCACGGTCTATATGGAGGTATGTTGGCTACCTGGTAGGGGGTTAAGGGAACGGTTTGGTAAAGGTCTTGCCATTGTTCAGCGTTTAGAGGTCCTGCAATGGACCTGGGTCAAATTTAGTAGGACCTCCTTCAATACTTCACGGTATTGGATGGCGGGGGTCCAAACTCTTTGATCCCCTCATAAGCTAACTACTATTAATACTATAACCCGGCTACTTAGGTCTGTATCCCTGCTGACTCAGACTACTTAGCCGAGGGTAACGTCACCGCCAAAAGCGGGGCCTACCACAATACTGCATTAATAACTTAATTCATTATCTTCCAATAATCCACCCCTTTAGGATTGTATCCCTGCTGACTCAAACTACTGGGGTGAGGGTAACGTCACCTTCAAAAGAGGGGCCTACTACAATAACTAAGATAATCTCTTAATTATGTGCAAAAGTGCGGAAATAATCAAAGGTTATACTAGATACAAGTCGGAACCAAGTGATTCATCTTGTCTATCTGTTTTTTCTTTTATTTTATTTTCAGCATTTTAGTTAGTTTTATTTTTCTTAGTTTAAAACATTTTTCTAAACTTTTATTTTGGTTAGACGTTGAGGATAAACCAGTACTAAAAGCTCTTGTGTCCTTGGACGACCTCGGTATCTTACCAACACTATACTACACTCAACGATGGGTGCACTTGCCCATATGTGTGTCTAGTGTCAGTAAAATATCGTGTTTTATAAATTTAAAACTTGGCAAAAATAAGTGTTAAAAAGGGCTTAAAATATACACCTAAAATATACGACACTTTCACGCACATCAAGTTTTTGGCGCCGCTGCCGGGGACACAAGGATTTTGAGAAAGTTTAAAATTGACGGCCTAATCAGTTTTTCAAAACCTTTTCAAAACGCGCGCACATTTTTCTGCATTTTAGTTTAGTTTTCATTTACAGTAGCCTGAACACGGGGCCGTGCTCATTGAACACGCCCCCGTGCTGCATATTTTTAGTTAAATACCCAGATACAGAGTCTGAACACGCCCCCGTGCTCAACGTGGCCAGTAATTTTAATTAAAACGCCCAGATACAGATCCTGTACACGGGGCCGTGTTCACCAGACACGGGGCCGTGTCCAGCCTTCTGTTTCTATTTTTGTTTCATTTTCTGGTCCCGAGACTCAGTTGTGGTCTGCTGAGTGATTCTTATGGATCAATACTCAGGAGGTTACAACTACACCTATGATGAGGATGATTATAGGGGTAATTATTGCACAAATTGTCGTAATACACGTTCGATTCAAAATAATCACTCGTATCAACCATCCAATTCATATACTTACTATGAGGAGTCCAGGTACGAGCCATCAACTTCATACACATCCTATGAAGACCAAAGGTATGAACCTCCTCCCTCACACTCGTATTTTGATGAACCAAGGTATGAACCGTCTTACTCATACTTTGAGGAATCAAGATATGAGCCACCACCTTCATATGCTTGTTATGAGGAACCTTGGCGTGAACAACCCACCTCATATGAGTATTATGAAGAACAAAATTATGAACCTTATCCATCATATGCTTACAATGAAGAACAATGGTGTGAACCATCAACTTCATATGGGTATTATGAGGAACAAAGGGTCGAACAACCGGATTCAAGCTTAGAAAATAATGATTCTTTTTCTATAACCGAAGTGACCGATAGGATATTAGAACACATTAGAGTTATCGATCGATGTATAAAAGAAGCTCGCGCAAGGGAAGAGGAGTCCCGCGCAAGAGAAGAATTAAAAAAGGAAGAGATAACTAAAAATAAAAAAATGGAAGAACAAATAAGTGAAAAACCGACACATGAACTAAGCAACGAAAAAGGTGAGTCCAATAACGTTAAAATCCAAGAAGAGTCTAATTTTGAAAAAATTAATCTCTTGACACCTTCTTTCGAAAATCATTGTTTAGTACCCACTCATGCTAAGTTTTTAAAAGAGTTAAACACTAACACTAAAATTGACGAAACGGTAAGTGTTAAGTTAACTAATGATCAAACTTCACTAATAAAAGAAGACCCATTTGAAATTAACATCACACCGGTTCCATGTTTCTTTCAAAATTCGTTTATTAGTAATGTCACAATCGATAAAGATCTTTGTGTTAACATAATGCCTAACTATATTTTCGAAAAATTAAGTATTAGTGATTTTTCTCCACTTCAAATACCCATTTTTCTATCCAATCGGAAGGTAATAAAATCAATCGGTATAGTTGAAGATGTCTTGGTTCAAACAAATCAAATGGTAATCCCAACCGACTTTGTCATCCTCGATGACGCTCCTCTAATGTTGGGACGACCATTTGTAAAAACTCACGAAGCTTTGAAAAACCGGAAGTTCAACAATTTACCTCTTCAATTAGGGGCATTTAAAAGAAGTGTCGATCTCGAACGATCAATGAAATATCCATTCGGCAATAATGACCCCCTAATTGAAGATGAAGATGAACCACCCGATACAAGTGAAGAGATTGACCACTTTGTTGAAGAAGAGGTCGCCATAGAACAAACTTTTAAAGTTCTTGATCGAAACGAGCAACCAAATAAGGAGTCTCCTAAAGACCCACCACTTGAGCTCAAAGAACTTCCAAAAGGTTTGGAATATGCTTTTCTAGACAAAGATGGTAAGTTACCTGTAATTATTTCGTCTAAATTAGATAACTTAGAAAAAGAAAAACTAATTAGTCTTTTGAAAAAACACAAAAATGCAATAGCTTGGAAACTTGTTGACATAAAAGGAATTAGTCCTTCTATGTGCACACACAAAATTTTGATGAATGATGACTACAAATCTGTCATACAACCACAACGTCGAGTAAATCCAAATGTTCAAGAAGTGGTTAAAAATGAAGTCATCAAATTACTTAACGCCGGACTTATCTATCCTATTTCCGATAGTCCTTGGGTAAGTCCCGTCCAAGTAGTTCCAAAGAAAGGAGGTATGACGGTAATTACTAACGAAAAGAATGAATTAATACCAACAAGAACCGTCACAGGATGGAGAGTATGTATAGATTATAGACGATTAAATGAAGCAACAAGAAAGGATCATTTTCCTTTACCCTTCAATGATCAAATGTTAGAAAGATTATCCGGTCATAAATTTTACTGTTTCTTGGATGGTTTTTCAGGTTACTTTCAAATCCCGATAGCACCCGAAGACCAAGAAAAGACAACTTTTACATGTCCCTATGGAACTTTTGCTTATCGACGCATGCCGTTCGGTCTATGTAATGCCCCCGCAACATTCCAACGTTGCATGGTAGCCATTTTCCATGACATGATAGAAAAGACAATGGAAGTCTTCATGGACGACTTTTCTATCTTTGGGGATTCATACGACCAATGCCTCGATAACCTTGAACGAATGCTATCCCGATGTGAGGAAACTAACCTCGCCCTTAATTGGGAAAAATGCCATTTCATGGTAACGGAGGGAATAGTACTCGGTCACAAGATCTCAAGCGAAGGAATGGAGGTGGATCGAGCCAAAATAGATACCATTTCTAGATTACCTCCTCCATCCTCCGTGAGAGCCATTAGAAGCTTCCTAGGGCATGCCGGATTTTATAGGCGGTTTATCAACGACTTTTCAAAAATCTCAAGGCCTCTAACAAAATTACTTGAAAAAGATGCTCCTTTCATCTTTGACAAGGATTGCAATCAAGCATTTCTAACCCTAAAGGAAATGCTAGTCAATGCACCTATCATGATAGCACCTGATTGGAAGTTTCCTTTCGAAATCATGTGTGATGCTAGTGACTTTGCAGTTGGAGCTGTCTTGGGACAGAGAAAAGAAAAGCATTTCCACCCAATATATTATGCTAGTAAAACACTTAACGATGCACAAGAAAATTACACAACAACTGAAAAAGAATTACTAGCTGTGGTATTTGCTTTTGATAAATTTTGTTCTTATCTTGTTCTTTCTAAAACTATAGTCTATACAGACCATGCAGCCATTCGATATCTCTTTAAGAAGCAAGACGCAAAACCACGTTTGATTAGGTGAATTCTACTTCTCCAAGAATTTGACATTGAAATCAAAGACAAAAGAGGAGCAGAAAATACCGCAGCAGATCATCTTTCGCGCTTAGAAGACCCAGCTTTGGAGGCAACCAGGGACGAGCAAATCAACGAAAAATTTCCAACTGAATCCCTGGAAATGGTGGAATTTAAGGAAGAACCATGGTACGCCGACTTTGCTAACTACCTAGCTAGCTGAATAGTCGCAAAAGGATGGCCACATCACCAAA
>JARYGA010044519.1:0-49803 GCA_030545235.1 Helianthus tuberosus
GGTGCCGACAAGCACCGAACAAATGAAAGAGATAACAGTCTAGCTATGGCGATTTTGGTTCCTCTTCCTACCGTAGGTTTTTCTTCATGATTTTCGTATAACAGTCTGATCATCGGAGTATTGATTTATCAGTATATCTGATTCGAACTAGTTAGCGAAAGGATTGAGTTGAATCTGGGGTTTCTTTCTGACTTTTTCGTCAAGCTAAATTAGGGTTTTTCTTGTGTTTTCGTTTTTCGTTCGTCTGGGTGTCTTGGTTCTACGTTGATTCTGCGTGCATGCTTGTCTTTTTTGCTGGTTAAAGGTGTCACACCCCGAAATATCAGAGCATTGGCGTGACTGGACTGGTATCTTCATTGCACAGCGGAAGCAAAAATAAGCTAAGTCTTTTAGAAAATGAATGCCACTAAGTACTCGACTCCAGATGGTTCTCCTATTCCAACCGTGCCATAACTTTGAAAAGCAACCTGAGAAAGAAACATGCGAAAAATCAACATAAAGTTGAGCGAGTTCATAGTTTGTTTGTAAAAGATTTGAAATAAATCTTTTTGAATAACCGGTTTTTGAAGTATTGTTGAGAAAACGAATTTAAAATCATTTTCTTGTCAAGTTATACAGAAACTTTGTATGAAAACATGGTATGTATCTTGTATAATTCAAGTATTTCTGTATGTATCATGTATTCTTGTATAAATCACGTATTCTTGTATGTATCATGTTTTCTTATATAAATCAAGTATTCTGTATGTATCTTGTTGTTAATGGGTTGCAAGGCCATTAACATGTGACACGACATAGGAAGTCACCAAACCATAGGCATTTTTCTGTAGTCGATTCACGACTGAGACACAAAAACACTGCTTGGTAAAAGAGTGGCCAAGAGTGGGGCTGCCCGGAACCCATTAGATCTAACCTTTTGTTATGCGGTCTAAGTATGTACACGATTAATGGTGCTTATGGTACCCTATTCGTGACACTATTTCTCGTATCATTCCTCAAACGCATCCTACTTGGTATTAGTTATCACCAAGGGCGCTTCTTGTTTTTGTATTCATCATATCAAGTATCAATTTTTCAGTTCTTGTATTCTTTATATCAAGTATCAATTCTCCTGTGTTTGTATACTCTTGTATTTGTATTTTCTCGTAGTTTAGAAAACTAGAATTCGTGTGTAAACGCTTGTTTGAAAAACCGGTATAAAATGTAAGCTTTTCGTAAACCATTTGTGTCAGATAAATCTTGCTTGTAAAATGGTTTATAAATATGTAATTCTTGTATGCTTTGCAAAAAGTGCATGTCTTTCCACCCCGAAAACATTTAGAAAAATGTAAAATCGTAAAAAGGTGGGGTTATGAACTCACCTGAATATTCCTGTGCAAAGCTAGCTAATTACGACTTCGCGATGTCGTTTCCAAGACGTGACTCGCTATCGTGCATTCTACAATATTCCTAACATGGAATATCTAGTAAGTTTCTAAATAACGCAGTAACTTACTACGTGTAATCGAGCTCTACCGAATCGTTAGTCGAACGATTTGACGGTAAATTGTCAACTTAAAAGAAGCGAAGAAGTTATACTTGTTAGCTCGTTTTAAGAAGTCGTATGTTGAAATAAAGGAATATTCGTATGAAAGTAATATATAATAAACTCGTATTATATATATCGCGTCTTGTGTATATTTGCCAAAAATATACGTATGTGCCGTCTAGGCGTATAAAATAAATATAACAGTTATATTTATTTTGTAAAAGAATCGTCGACTTGTATTGGAAAATAAATATATAACTATATTTATTTATAAAAGGATTCGAGTTTGTTTGAAATAAATATAATAATAACTATATTTATTTATAAAAGGATTCGAGTTTGTTTGAAATAAATATAATAATAACTATATTTATTTTTGTTGTCGAAATAATTTCCGAAGTTCAAAACAGCTATGTTTGTTGTTGTAAATAGTTTCCGAATTGTTGTTTTCGTTATAAAATAAAACGCGTGTTATTTTTACGGATTTTCTCGAAAAACGGGCAGAGTTTCCTCTGTTTTTGGACGCCCCGACAACACAAGTTGTCATTATTTTTCAAAACCAATCAATATTCAAACAACGAAATCAATATTTATGTAAATCTTGTCGAATATTTTGAGATGTGAACTGTATATAATCGATTCGAGCTCGTTTTTCACGTAATGTTAATATTATGAAAAATAACAAAATAAATGTGCCGCTAATATTTACCAAGTCTTCGCGTCGGGTTGTTGACCGAGTCAACTGAGTTGACCAGGTTTGACCGAGTTAGCCGTCTGACCGAAGATGTTGACCGCAGTTGACCTGTTTTGACTTGCTGAGTTGACCGAGTCAACTCGCCGAGTTGACCGAGTGAAATCTGACCCGTCCGATCCGCGCTTGACCCGAACCAAACTCGACCACTGTTGACCCGAACCATTGACTGAGTTGACTCGGTTTGACTGAGTCAAACCGAGTTAAACCAAATCAATACTAACTCTCGTTGAGTGCACTTGCATCTTGACCCGAACATCGCCCGGGTCCCGAGCCGAAACCAAAACCATGTTGAACCAAATCGCCTGAAACATGAGACACTGGACAGCCACCACCATCATCATCTACTCGAAAACATCACTGTCCGATAACACTCGGAACAAAAATAAAAGAAACAGGGTGGTGGGTGTTTACCGGGAAATTAACGGATAAAGGCGAAGACCGCTGGTCCGAGGCTCCGACCGACGGTCCGTGGCTCCGACCGCCTGGTCCGCCGGTTCTCTCTCTCTCCTCTCCGCAGTTCTCTCTCTCTCCTCCGCAGCTCTCTCTCTTCTCCGCTGCTGATTCAGACTTGTTGTGGTTGATTATGGCCGGTCGGTTACCTTCGGTTACCGGATTCGCGAAGATCGGGGGGTGTGGGTGAGGTATCAGAGGGGTATCTCACCGGAAACCATCTGTCGGCATCACTCCGGTCACCGATCAGAGCGACGAGGGTTGGGGGTATGTTGGACGTTGTCACGCACCGCCACCTCTATGGTGGTGGCTGGCCGATTATTTAGAGAGGGGTGAGAAGAAATGGGTTTTGTGTGTGCTTTCTTAGCAGAGATCGAGAGAGGGAGACTATGAAGATAAGGTCTTCATGTTTGTGTGTGTATGTTATATTTGAGAAGTATAATTTCTCTGTGTGTTTGTTTAAATCATAGAGAGAGGGTAAGGCAGACTCTATGTCTGTGTGTGTGTGTTTGTGCCTGTGCAAACCTTCAAGGGGTAAACCCCTTTAAATAGATCACAATATCTCATATGTCATTTGGGTATTCAAGTTACCTTCAGGTCATATATTTTAACTTTAGGGTTAAAATCTTTTATGTATTGCATTTAGGTTAGACATTTTAACCTTTGATTCAAAATCTCTTGAAGAGATTTGTAGAGATTATGTAAATCTTGTGCAGATTATATAAATCTTGTCTAGATCCTGTAGGTTTAGGCTTGTGGGTTTTGGGCTTGGGCCCAGGGCCCACAAGCCCATCTCATGTGTAAGTGGCCCGTAATTCCTACGAGACCCGATATCGTGACCCAAACTCCATGAGCATTAAATATTCGTGTAACATCCATATTTGTCGGTGTCGTCAGTATTTCGTACGGTATCAGTCCGTTGTCGCGTAATATTCAGCAGGTTTTCCGTAATTCACCACATGCGCACTGTATAGCTGAACAAACGTTCCTGGGCACTCCAAGGGCCTGGTTAAGTTAATTAGCGTCGTAAGCACTATTTATTATCGTGTTAATCGCCTGTTAATCGCGTAATTATGAGCCGTAAATTACCGGTTGTCACATTCTCCCCCTGTTAATAAAATTTCGTCCTCGAAATTTAGACTACGTTAACTTCTCGGAGTTACGTTACGTATAAAATACGAATAGTACCAAAGTGAACGATCATGAAATAGAATCAAGACTTATTCGAATGATGTGAATTCAAGGACGTATCACAAGATACAAATGAATTCTAGAAATGATTGCACCCAATCAATGAATTTAGATTTCAACAAGCTCAAATGTAATAGTTTGCATGAAACGCTCGATCATGATCAGCCCAAGCTGCAAGTTCTACCGACGCCACAAGGTGTCGTAGTGAATGAAACAATTCAAATATAGCGGTGATCGAACAAGTATCACCTGTGTTTTGCATAACTTAGCCCAAGCTACAAGTTTGTACTGACACCACAAGGTGTCGAAATCAACAAACGACTTAATGGAGTCGTAGACCAAACAAGTCTACTACGACTCAGAACAATGAAACGCTTGTTAAAACTAATTCGAATATGATGTCTTCAATACATCATATGGTGTCTTGAATTGGATATGTGTAATGAATCAAGTTCAAACAATTGGATTTGATTTCGGCGCAAGCCGACAATAAATACACGTATCGACAAGAAAACTTTCGACATGGTCATAACGAAAAACCATGTATGTAACTTGAAAAGAAAAGAAATTTCAAGAAAATGTGTTGACTTGATAACAAAGAAGCCAACAATTTCAATAATGCGGGTCATTCGAATCACAAATCAAAAATTATATTTAGCGAAATAATATTTGAACTTTGATGAAACGCTTATTCGAAACGAAACCACATGCGTAACAAACGATGCATGCGTATCATATGAATTTTCAAGAAATGAAGCAAATGAATATTCGCTATACTGAAAGAAATGATCGTGATACAATGACCATCAAGAGGAGTAGAGATGCGAAAATCTACTCAGTAAATGTGAAAGTCGAAATTTCAATAAAAAAAATTTAAGGACTTTACCTGGGGTTGCATGTGATAACCAGTCGTTAGGTGACATTACCATAGCGTATTCGTCGTTATTCGGATAGGGGGGATACGGTGACTTGCGTCTTTTCCTTAGCATGACTCGTGTCGTTTGCAGGACCGCGTGCCCACTGCCGCTTCCTGATCGATAGTCGTATGTGACGTACTTCAACCTCCGTTGATGTATAGTTTAAGTCTCACGTATGCCTGTGCGCTAGCGTTTCGTTATGCATAGGCTGCCTGCTCGGGAAGTTAAAACATCATAGACAATATGTATAATTGTGTGTGCCCGAATTAATATTTGCAGTTCCTACGTGATGACCTTTAATGAACTTCATCCTGAGTTTCCGAAGGTCTTATGTGCATGTTTCCTAAACTCTCAGGGTTTTATGTACTGTATGCGACTGTCTTGTTTATCGTGTGTAAAACACCACTTTAGCGTATGTTTGAAAACAAAATTTTGACTGTTTGTTTTTCGGCAACGGTTGGAGACCATATTCAAGTACTTTGCGTTCTGTATGTATTCAGGTTTTAATATTCTAAGTCCCCAGAGAAATATGAGGTTAGAGCCTAGGTATCTCCACAGAGAACCCTATTCGCCGTAACCTATAGCTCTGATACCAATCTGTCACACCCCGAAATATCAGAGCATTGGCGTGACTGGACTGGTATCTTCATTGCACAGCGGAAGCAAAATAAGCTAAGTCTTTTAGAAAATGAACGCCACTAAGTACTCGACTCCAGATGGTTCTCCTATTCCAACCGTGCCATAACTTTGAAAAGCAACCTGAGAAAGAAACATGCGAAAAATCAACATAAAGTTGAGCGAGTTCATAGTTTGTTTGTAAAAGATTTGAAATAAATCTTTTTGAATAACCGGTTTTTGAAGTATTGTTGAGAAAACGAATTTAAAATCATTTTCTTGTCAAGTTATACAGAAACTTTGTATGAAAACATGGTATGTATCTTGTATAATTCAAGTATTTCTGTATGTATCATGTATTCTTGTATAAATCACGTATTCTTGTATGTATCATGTTTTCTTATATAAATCAAGTATTCTGTATGTATCTTGTTGTTAATGGGTTGCAAGGCCATTAACATGTGACACGACATAGGAAGTCACCAAACCATAGGCATTTTTCTGTAGTCGATTCACGACTGAGACACAAAAACACTGCTTGGTAAAAGAGTGGCCAAGAGTGGGGCTGCCCGGAACCCATTAGATCTAACCATTTGTTCTGCGGTCTAAGTATGTACACGATTAATGGTGCTTATGGTACCCTATTCGTGACACTATTTCTCGTATCATTCCTCAAACGCATCCTACTTGGTATTAGTTATCACCAAGGGCGCTTCTTGTTTTTGTATTCATCATATCAAGTATCAATTTTTCAGTTCTTGTATTCTTTATATCAAGTATCAATTCTCATGTGTTTGTATACTCTTGTATTTGTATTTTCTCGTAGTTTAGAAAACTAGAATTCGTGTGTAAACGCTTGTTTGAAAAACCGGTATAAAACGTAAGCTTTTCGTAAACCATTTGTGTCAGATAAATCTTGCTTGTAAAATGGTTTATAAATATGTAATTCTTGTATGCTTTGCAAAAAGTGCATGTCTTTCCACCCCGAAAACATTTAGAAAAATGTAAAATCGTAAAAAGGTGGGGTTATGAACTCACCTGAATATTCCTGTGCAAAGCTAGCTAATTACGACTCCGCGATGTCGTTTCCAAGACGTGACTCGCTATCGTGCATTCTACAATATTCCTAACACGGAATATCTAGTAAGTTTCTAAATAACGCAGTAACTTACTACGTGTAATCGAGCTCTACCGAATCGTTAGTCGAACGATTTGACGGTAAATTGTCAACTTAAAAGAAGCGAAGAAGTTATACTTGTTAGCTCGTTTTAAGAAGTCGTATGTTGAAATAAAGGAATATTCGTATGAAAGTAATATATAATAAACTCGTATTATATATATCGCGTCTTGTGTATATTTGCCAAAAATATACGTATGTGCCGTCTAGGCGTATAAAATAAATATAACAGTTATATTTATTTTGTAAAAGAATCGTCGACTTGTATTGGAAAATAAATATATAACTATATTTATTTATAAAAGGATTCGAGTTTGTTTGAAATAAATATAATAATAACTATATTTATTTATAAAAGGATTCGAGTTTGTTTGAAATAAATATAATAATAACTATATTTATTTTTGTTGTCGAAATAATTTCCGAAGTTCAAAACAGCTATGTTTGTTGTTGTAAATAGTTTCCGAATTGTTGTTTTCGTTATAAAATAAAACGCGTGTTATTTTTATGGATTTTCTCGAAAAACGGGCAGAGTTTCCTCTGTTTTTGGACGTCCCGACAACACAAGTTGTCATTATTTTTCAAAACCAATCAATATTCAAACAACGAAATCAATATTTATGTAAATCTTGTCGAATATTTTGAGATGTGAACTGTATATAATCGATTCGAGCTCGTTTTTCACGTAATGTTAATATTATGAAAAATAACAAAATAAATGTGCCGCTAATATTTACCAAGTCTTCGCGTCGGGTTGTTGACCGAGTCAACTGAACCTAGTTGTCTGACCGAACCGAGCCGTCTGACCGAAGATGTTGACCGCAGTTGACCTGTTTTGACTTGCTGAGTTGACCGAGTCAACTCGCCGAGTTGACCGAGTGAAATCTGACCCGTCCGATCCGCGCTTGACCCGAACCAAACTCGACCACTGTTGACCCGAACCATTGACTGAGTTGACTCGGTTTGACTGAGTCAAACCGAGTTAAACCAAATCAATACTAACTCTCGTTGAGTGCACTTGCATCTTGACCCGAACATCGCCCGGGTCCCGAGCCGAAACCAAAACCATGTTGAACCAAATCGCCTGAAACATGAGACACTGGACAGCCACCACCATCATCATCTACTCGAAAACATCACTGTCCGATAACACTCGGAACAAAAATAAAAGAAACAGGGTGGTGGGTGTTTACCGGGAAATTAACGGATAAAGGCGAAGACCGCTGGTCCGAGGCTCCGACCGACGGTCCGTGGCTCCGACCGCCTGGTCCGCCGGTTCTCTCTCTCTCCTCTCCGCAGTTCTCTCTCTCTCCTCCGCAGCTCTCTCTCTCTTCTCCGCTGCTGATTCGGACCTGTTGTGGTTGATTATGGCCGGTCGGTGACCTTCGGTTACCGGATTCGCGAAGATCGGGGGGTGTGGGTGAGGTATCAGAGGGGTATCTCACCGGAAACCATCTGTCGGCACCACTCCGGTCACCGATCAGAGCGACGAGGGTTGGGGGTATGTTGGACGTTATCACGCGCCGCCACCTCTATGGTGGTGGCTGGCCGATTATTTAGAGAGGGGTGAGAAGAAATGGGTTTTGTGTGTGCTTTCTTAGCAGAGATCGAGAGAGGGAGACTATGAAGATAAGGTCTTCATGTTTGTGTGTGTATGTTATATTTGAGAAGTATAATTTCTCTGTGTGTTTGTTTAAATCATAGAGAGAGGGTAAGGCAGACTCTATGTCTGTGTGTGTGTGTTTGTGCCTGTGCAAACCTTCAAGGGGTAAACCCCTTTAAATAGATCACAATATCTCATATGTCATTTGGGTATTCAAGTTACCTTCAGGTCATATATTTTAACTTTAGGGTTAAAATCTTTTATGTATTGCATTTAGGTTAGACATTTTAACCTTTGATTCAAAATCTCTTGAAGAGATTTGTAGAGATTATTTAAATCTTGTGCAGATTATAAAAATCTTGTCTAGATCCTGTAGGTTTAGGCTTGTGGGTTTTGGGCTTGGGCCCAGGGCCCACAAGCCCATCTCATGTGTAAGTGGCCCGTAATTCCTACGAGACCCGATATCGTGACCCAAACTCCATGAGCATTAAATATTCGTGTAACATCCATATTTGTCGGTGTCGTCAGTATTTCGTACGGTATCAGTCCGTTGTCGCGTAATATTCAGCAGGTTTTCCGTAATTCACCACATGCGCACTGTATAGCTGAACAAACGTTCCTGGGCACTCCAAGGGCCTGGTTAAGTTAATTAGCGTCGTAAGCACTATTTATTATCGTGTTAATCGCCTGTTAATCGCGTAATTATGAGCCGTAAATTACCGGTTGTCACAAAAGGAGAGAGTCGCTGTTTGTTCAATGGATGATCGTTCAAAATCTGATGATGTTGCTAAGGATGATCGAGGTAAGCCGCCATTACCGTTTAAGGGTTTAGCGAGTAGAGTGGTGAATATAGATGGTAATCCATTGCTTCCTAGGAGAGGTACGGTGCAAAATGTTCAGTCTGATCCGAAGCTTTTTAATGTCATTAACGAATTAACTAAGATCACCGTTCTTGTTCTATCGTCAGTGAATCAAGGTTCAGAGGATAACATGGATGCATATGGTTTTCAGGGTTCACATACGGTTCAGAGTAGTAGCTCTAAACCTAATTCTTATGCTGATTCGGTGGCAGCCAACAAAGAACAGAAAGTTAATTTCCGATCTTTGTCTAGTTCGGTTGTGCAAGAAGGCTGTGATGTGGTTCTTCCTAAGGAGTCCGTCCGAACTGTGCAGGATAAACTGGCCAACACCATTTATGGTTATTTTTTGGGGGACCGTGTTGCATTCCCGGTTGTTGACTACTATGTAAGGGTGAATTGGAAGAAATATGGATTGCAAAAAACAATGATGAATGCCAACGGATTTTTCTTTTTCAAGTTTAATGATGAAGTCGGGATGTTAAATTTCCTCAAAGATGGTCCGTGGATTATTAGGTCTCAACCTTTGTTTCTGAATACATGGACTCCTACGACCAAATTGGAAAAGAAAGAAGTTAAACGAGTGCAAGTTTGGGTGAAAATTCATGAGGTTCCAATTGCGGCCTATACGGAAGATGGTCTTAGCCTGATAGCTACAACAATTGGGGAGCCAAATATGCTGGATTCGTTCACAACATCTATGTGCACGGATTCATGGGGTCGTAGTAGCTATGCTAGAGCATTGGTGGAAATTTCGGCTGATAAGGAGTTCCGCGAAGAGATTACAATGGCAATTCCTGAACCTGACGGGGAGGGTTATATGTCACACCCCGAAATATCAGAGCATTGGCGTGACTGGACTGGTATCTTCATTGCACAGCGGAAGCAAAATAAGCTAAGTCTTTTAGTATGTGAACGCCCACTAAGTACTCGACTCTTCATGGTTCTCTTATTCCAACCGTGCCTTGTCTTAGAACTGTAACCTGAGAAAGAAACATGCGAAAAATCAACATAAAGTTGAGCGAGTTCATAGTTTGTTTGTAAAAGATTTGAAATAAATCTTTTGAATAACCGGTTTTTGAAGTATTGTTGAGAAAACGAATTTAAAATCATTTTCTTGTCATGTTATACAGAAACTTTGTATGAAAACATGGTATGTATCTTGTATAATTCGAGTATTTCTGTATGAATCATGTATTCTTGTATAAATCACGTATTCTTGTATGTATCATGTTTTCTTGTATAAATCAAGTATTCTGTATGTATCTTGTTGTTAATGGGTTGCAAGGCCATTAACATGTGACACGACATAGGAAGTCACCAAACCATAGGCATTTTTCTGTAGTCGATTCACGACTGAGACACAAAAACACTGCTTGGTAAAAGAGTGGCCAAGACTGGGGCTGCCCGGAACCCATTAGATCTAACCTTTTGTTCTGCGGTCTAAGTATGTACACGATTAATGGTGCTTATGGTACCCTATTCGTGACACGATTTCTCGTATCATTCTTGTATCCATCATACCAAGTATCAATTTTTCAGTTCTTGTATTCTTTATGTCAAGTATCAATTCTCATGTGTTTGTATACTCTTGTATTTGTATTTTCTCGTAGTTTAGAAAACTAGAATTCGTGTGTAAACGCTTGTTTGAAAAACCGGTATAAAACATAAGCTTTTCGTAAACCATTTGTGTCAGATAAATCTTGCTTGTAAAATGGTTTATAAATATGTAATTCTTGTATGCTTTGCAAAAAGTGCATGTCTTTCCACCCCGAAAACATTTAGAAAAATGTAAAACCATAAAAGGTGGGGTTATGAACTCACCTGAATATTCCTGTGCAAAGCTAGCTAATTACGACTTCGTGATGTCGTTTCCAAGGCTTGACTTGCTAGCGTGCATTCTACAATATTCCTAACACGGAATATCTAATAAGTTTCTAAATAACGCAGTAACTAACTACGTTTAATTGAGCTTTACCGAATCGCTAATCGAACGATTTGACGGTAAATTGTCAACTTATAAGAATCGAAGAAGTTATACTAGTTAGCTCGTTTTAAGAAGTCGTATGTTGATATAAAGGAATATTCGTATGAAAGTAATATATAATAAACTTGTATTACATATCGCGTCTTGTATATATTTGCCAAAATATACGTATATGCCGTCTCGGCGTTTGTAATAAATATAAAAAGTTATATTTATTTTGTGAAAGTATCATCGAGTTGTTGTGTTTGAAAACAATTATATGACTATATTTATTTTTAAAAACAAATCCACGTTGTACGGTGTTTGAAATAAATAGATAAGTTATATCTATTTTATAAAAGAATCGTTGTTTTTGTTAGAATTGCCGTTTTCGTATGTTTGTAAAGTGTCGTCGAAAATATTATACACTAGTATATAAAGTGTCTTTATATTAAAAACGTGTTTCGTTTTACGGATTTTCTCGAAAAAAACGGGCAGAGTTTCCTCTGTTTTTTTGGACGCCCCCGACAACACAAGTTGTCGTTTTAATTTCAAAAATTCAACAATGGAATCAACGCAATGTAATCAAATATATATCTCGTCAAGCATTTCAAAATATAACTAAATTGTAACGAAATGGTTCGAGCTCGTTCACGTTAATAAACTACGGAATAATTAATGAAATAAATGGTTGCGTCCTAAATTCTTTACCGAGTCTTCGTGACGAAATGTCGAGTGAGCTGGCTTAGTTGACCGAGTCAACTCACTGTTGACCGGCTTTGACCGAGTTTGACCAGCTGAGTTGACCGAGTCACTGGGTTGACTCGGTTTTGGCTTGTTGACCGCGACTGACCCGCACCGAGACCTGACCAGGTCTGACCCGAACCGAAATACCCTGCCGTGCTTGAATCTGGACCCGACATTTGAGCATAACATCATCATTCATCAATATTTGCAAGAACCAAAGGGAATGAAAGATGTTTACCGGGTGACCCGTTGGACCGAGATAGGGACCGCCGGACCGAGACAATAACCACTGGACCGAGAGGTTAACCACTGGGCCGAGATGCCACTCCGCTCACTACCACCATCGCCGGACTGAACTCGAACCCAAAATCAGAACATCACGAGCATCACCGGAGTTCCTGTCGGAGAACGAAACCACCACCGGATAAACGAATCGACCGGCGGTCCGAGTCTCCGACCTCCGGTTTTCTCTCTCTCCCTTTCTGTTCCATCGCCGCCGCACCACCACCGAACGGTGGTGGTGGTCTTCAGTTTTGTCGATCGGAGGGGGGGTTGTGGGTGTGATTTGTCGCTTGGTACCCGTCGAACGCCGGCCGGTTAACCGGCTCGTCAATCGCCGGTCAGAGGTATCACGGGAGAGGGAGAGAGGATAGTGAAGGGTTTATTTTTGTGAGAGGAAAATGGAAGCACTGGCTTTTAATGTGAGTGTTTGGTTTTGTCTGATAAATAACCGAGAGGGAGAGATGAAAGATTGAGGGTGGAAGGGAACAAGAAGATGAAGTCTCTGTGTTTCAATTTGTGTGTGTATAGTGAGAAGAAATGGATGGGTTTTATTTATAGAACACAGTATCTTTAATGTCTATTGTGTATTCAAGTTATGTTCAGGTTGCATGTTTTATCCACTGAATCAAGATCTTATATAGAGATTATGTAAGATTTAGTTGATTTTGTAAATCTTACACAATCTAGGCAAAAGATTTATAGAGATTTTGTGCAGATTTTTAGATCCTTAGAGACCTTATTAGATCTGGTATATTATGTGTAGGTTTAGACTTGGGCTTGGGCCCAGGGCCCACAAGCCCATCTCGTGTGTAAGTGGCCCGTAATTCCTACGAGTCCCGATATCGCAATCCAAATTCCATAAGCATAAAAATTTTCGTGTAGCGTCCATATTTGTCGGTGTCGTCAGTATTTCGTACGGTATCAGTCCGTTGTCGCGTAATATTCAGCAGCTTTCCTGTAAATCACCACACGCGCACTGTAGGGTCGGATAAGCGTTCCTAGGCACTCCAAAGGCCTAATTAAGTTAATGTGCGTCGTAAACACTATTTAATGTTGCGTAGATTGCCTGTTAATCACGTAATTAGGAGCCGAAAATTACCGGTTGTCACATTATATCAAAGAGACTATGTATGTAGAATATGAATGGAGCCCGCATCGTTGTGCTACATGTTGTGTGTTTGGTCATTCAAACGAGATATGTCTGAAAAAGCCAATGAGAATGGGTAATGCTAGACACGAGGATCACAACCGTAATGTCCAAAGAAACAGGCAAGTGAAAAAGATACCGCTTGTGGATCAGGATGGTTATACCGAAGTGCATGGTAAGAAAGTTGCTAGAAAGATGGGTATTCAGGTGAACAAACAAAAATCTAAGTTTGAATATCGGCCAGTGTCAAAAACTAAGCCGAATGAGAATAATGGACCAAATTCAAAGGCCTCGAACAACCCCTTTGACATTCTGAATGAAGTTGACCCGGAAACGGGTACCAGCAAAAAGGCGACGGGTTCAGGCCTTGAGGATACGGATGATGATGAGGTTGACGAGGTTTATAATGAAATGGATGATTTTATGGTGCAAGGGTCGGTGAATTTAAATAAAAAACAAGGGGCAAGCACTCCTTCTCAGATAGTTACTGATGGTTAGTATTGCAGTTTGGAATATAAGGGGGTTGAATCGCCCGCTTAAACAAATGGAGGTTCGTCAGGTAGTGAAGGATTACAATTTGAGCTTGTGTGCAATTTTAGAGTCTGTAACACCCCAAAAATTATGGTAAATGATAAATAAAGAAATTAACTTGGTTAATGGAAAGTTTTGATTTAATGATAACTAGTTAAATAAAAGGCTTAAGTTAAATACTCCCTCAAGTGGGAGGACTAAATATGTAACTAGTTAGTAGAAAGGGCTAAATAAGAAAAACTCAAAAACAAACACACACACTACGTGTGTGGAGCGACCTGGAGCCAAGGAAGACAAGGGTTCACCCTTGTTCTCACCAAATTCACCAAATTCACAAGGAAAAATCAAGCCTTATCAGTTGCATGTGGTGAAATTTCGATCATTTACCCATAACCAATCAAGTGGTAAGTCGAATTCATGGATTTGATGAATTGTAGAATTAGGGTGTCGACCCAATCATGAAATTGTGATATGATTTGTGTTGTTTATATGTTAAGGATACTCCCTAGAGTAGAAATCATGCTTGATTTTGGTTAATTGAAAGAAAGTCTCTATAAACCCACTTTGTGAGATTAGTGTTATGAATGTGAAGATTTTAGGAATGATGAATATATGTAATTGGCATGTAATTCTGTTTGTAGTACCCGAATGCTAGATAAATTGATATTGATTAAAGGAATTGCAAGAATTAGATTGAGTAGTGATGACATATATAGGATGAAGTAGCAAATCATGCTTTAAATGCTTGTACACTATGCTTTATTAATGTAACGCACACTAGGTGTTTGATGAAATGCTTGAAAAGAATAATTATGTGTAAATTGAAATGTGATGGAATGGAAGTTAGGGTACTAAACGAATGAATGAACATGTTGATCTAGGTGTGAAGGAAGAAGGTTCGAATTCTAAGAAATCGGAAGGATCACAAGACCGAGGTATGTTTCGTTGCATACAAATATCTTATTTATAATCTTGTTATAACATCATAATTAGATATTGATAAAATGTTACGGTGATTAGTAACTAACTAGCAAATCCCTTGCGGGTTTGGCTATTATGAGGATTGTGATAAGTTATGCAAGTCGACCGGTTCTAGTGAACAAGTCGATCACGAATAAGCTTCCACCCGATTTGAACGAGTGGTATCGTATGCTATGCTAAATGCTAGAAGCTTAATCCGTTATACGGATAGAATGAAGAATTTTATGTTGAAAGCAATCAACCCGGTTAAAACGGGTTGGATATGTATGCTTAACTCTCATGGAGAGTGTTTATGCCAAACCCAAGTATTTGGGTAGTCTTATGTATGCTTAACTCTCATTGAGAGTATTTATGCAAAACCCAAGTATTTGGGTAGTCTAATGCGTAAGAAAGAAGGATGTTCATAAATGGATTGAATTAAAACGAAAGGTTTATATATAACTAGTATGATGACTAACTTTCAAAATCCGTGTTGTTGTTGAATGTAGGTAAAACCTCACTATAGGCGATCCGGAGCTTGGAGCGAGCACATGTCTATGCCTTGTTATACCGAACGCTTCCGCTAGTTTATATGCATACTTTTTGGGTCTATGTCTTGTCAATCTGTTTCATCTTGTTAAGAGTCTTACACTTGAAAACTTGTTGTCTTAGTTTTGGGTAGTTTAATGTTAATAGGTTCGTAGATGGATGATGTTTATTATGTGTACTAACAGGGGGTATGCTCGTTCTACGGATGGGTCATGCCCAAATTTTGTTAAAAAGTTTATAAACAATGTTAATTACAAGGTCCTCAAATTGATAAGGTTGTTGTTTTTATTCATATGAATAAGCGGTCGTAACAGAGTCCCATGTTGATGTTGTTAATCTGGGTAAAGTGTGTAAAGCTGTTTTTCGATCTTGGGATTGGACTTCGAATGGAGATTGTTGTGACAAAGGTACAAGAATTATTATTGGGTGGAATCCGGCTATATTTGATGTGTTGATCGTCGCTCAATCATCCCAGGTTATGCACCTACAACTTGTGTTTAAATTGGATAAAAGAATGGTTTTCTGTTCTATTGTGTATGCAGACAACTATTACGTTTCCCGTAGGGAGTTATGGCATCTTCTTTCTATGCATAAAGTCTTTGTTGCGAATAGGCCTTGGTTTATTATGGGTGATTTTAATTCAGCTCTTAACATAGAAGATAATTCGATGGGTACTTCTTCTATATCGATTGGTATGAGGGAGTTTCAAACGTGTGTAGATGACATTGAAGTATTTGATATTAATCGGACAGGTATTCATTTTACGTGGAACCAAAAGCCTAAAAAAGGTGTGGGGTTACTAAAGAAAATTGATCGGGTGATGGGAAACACTCCTTTTGTTGCTGAATACCTGAACTCGGTTGCCATTTTCAAGCCCTATAGACTTTCGGACCACTGCCCTTGTATCCTATCTATTCCGGAAGCTATGAAGTTGAAGCCGAGGCCGTTTAAGTTTGCTAATTTTTTGGTTTTTAAACCAGAATTCTTGGATATTGTTAAAAAGCATTGGTTAACTAACGTTGATGGGGTACACCAATTTCGAGTTGTCAAGAAGCTTCGGTTGCTTAAAAATCCTCTTCGTGCGTTGCTGTTCAAACAAGGCAACCTTCAGTTGAAAATCTTCGGATGAGGTTAGATGTTATTCAGCAAAGTATTGATCAGGATCCGCTAAATGTGGATCTCCGGAATGAAGAATCGTCTACTAGCCGTGATCTTCAGGACGCATTGCTGGATGAGGAGCGATTTCTGAAACAAAAAGCTAAGGTTGATTGGTTGAGAGCGGGTGACATGAATACTGCTTTTTTTCATTCCTCTTTGAAAATCAGAAATCATTGTAGTAGGATTGATGTTATTACTGATGCGGAAGGGACTCTTTATGAAGGTGACAGTGTGTATAAAGCTTTTGGTCAACACTATGAGAAGTTCTTTGGTAGTCAAGGTGATATTTCGTTGCAACCAGCTCCGGATTTATTTCCGAAAGTTTTATCTCATAATGTTGCTACGAATATGGTCCGACATGTTACGGAGGACGAGGTCAAGAAGGCGATGTTCTCTATTGGTAATGATAAAGCTCCTGGACCGGATGGATATACGGCGGCGTTTTTCAAAAGTGCTTGGCCTCTTATTGGTAATGATATTTTTAATGCAATTAAAGATTTTTTCGAGACTGGTAACTTGCTTCGGGAATTGAATCATACGCTTATAGTTCTTATTCCAAAGGTTTCGACTCCCATGGTTGTTATTGACTTTCGGCCGATCGCTTGTTGTAATGTTCTCTACAAGTATATTAGCAAGATTATTGCAGACAGGATAAAGGGAGCCCTGAACGAGATTGTAAGCATAAATCAATCCGCTTTTGTTCCGGGAAGGAAGATTTCGGATAATATTCTGTTAACGCAAGCGTTAATGCATAATTATCATCGAAATGTGGGTCCTCATAGATGTGCATTTAAAGTAGATATTCAGAAAGCTTATGATACGGTGGACTGGAGTTTTCTCAAAAGTGTGCTGCTTGGTTTTGGTTTTAACAGTAACATGGTGAAGTGGATCATGCTTTGTATGTCTTCTACTTCATTTTCGGTTTGTGTTAATGGCACGGTCCATGGTTTTTTCAAAGGTAACCGAGGGTTAAGGCAAGGGGATCCAATATCTCCTTATCTGTTTACTCTTGTCATGGAGGTTTTGACGGGTATTCTTCAGCATGCAGTTCGGATAGATTCTTCATTTAAATTTCATAACAGATGTGAAAGGCAGCAGATTATAAATCTTTGTTTTGCTGATGATCTTTTTCTTTTTGCTAGAGGAGAAGTGAATTCGGCCAGATGTATTATGTCCTCTCTATCAAAGTTCACTAAGATGTCGGGGTTAGTGTCTAGCAACCAGAAAAGCACGGTTTTCTTTTGTAACGTTAATGATCATGTCAAACAGGCGATTCTGGACATTATGCCTTTTGTGGAAGGAAAGTTACCTGTAAAGTACTTGGGGTGTGACAACCGTCACTTTTCCGTACATTCCGTACACGAAATGAACAGTAATTTGTGCTTAAATGACTGTGCATGATCTGGTTTACCAGACAAATTAATTTCTGAATTCCATGCAAGTGACTTCATGCACATTTTGTGCTACAAAATATAGCTTTATGCATAAACGAGAGCGTTGCGTCAGAAATATTAGTAAACTCACCGGTAAGACACATCGTGTCAACAGAACTGCAGAAAGCAGTCAGACATTAGAATTGAGGCCTAGGTGTAGGTCCGACGACAAAAGTACATTAAAACCCAAGAGTACATGTAAGGGTTTAATTTTTAGACATTGCGAAAGAAAAAATAAGCACTAAAAAGCACCCGAAACGCACTTTAAGTGCATAATTTCGTATAATTCAGCTCAATTCAGCATTTAATCATATGAATATTATGCATAAATTTCGTTTTATCATCCAGAATATTTCCCCAAGTGTTGGGAATTGAAAGGGTACAAGAAGGGTACTTAAAAGACACTAAAAAGTGTGATTTAGCACTTTAACGAACCAGTGTCTAACCGAACAACCGGATAATACCCGGAATACCAAAATAATGCTAGAAGCATTGTTTTTATTTTTCTAAGTCAGTTAGGGTCCCCGAGTACCCTAACACCCGTTATATTAAATAACACACACTAGTATCCTAACTAACACCTTTGAGTCCTAACTAAACCAAGTAACTAACCATTAAAAGTTACACTTTACCCCCCCCCCATTGGTGGCCGATTAGGGGACATAAAATCCCACTCCTTGATTTCTTTTATATTTTAATTGTTATGTTGGGTAGATATGGGACATATTACCCATTGGTAGAATCCTTAAAATGGGTTATAAGAAAGACTAGGAGACCTTGAGTTCATAACTTCCACACAACATCACACCCCACATTTTCTTCTCTTCCTTTCCCCTTGGTTCGGCCGACCTCACCACCACCTACAACCACCATCATCCACCCATTCTCATATGTTCCAAGCTCATACAAAGGTGTAAGAAGCATAACAAAGAAGCTAGGAGCTTACGGAAGTTGAAGAACCTCAACCATTTGCTTTTATCCACCTCATTTATACACTTGAACTTCCCTAGCCTTGTGCTAGTAGTAAGTGTTCTCAAACATCATCTCGTTCTTGTTTATAGTGGTTAATATGAACTTTGTCGGGTGAAAATCATGAACATACTAAATCACATACTAAAAGTTTACAAGAATGAGAAATAAGTTGGATAAAAACTATAATGTTGTGTAAAACTTGTAAGACTTGTTTTGTGGTGATTATTTAGTGCCGATCTATGTTGTGGTAGCTCGGATCATCATCTAACCCGGATTAGTCATGTTCATGAAACATGACATAGAATATGTTAAGAATGAAAAGGGTTAAATGATGAAACTCTACTACACACTAAACATGAACTTGTGTAAAAACAATTTATCTTATGAAATGGAGTTCTAAACTAGTAGATCTAAAGATCTACAAGTGGTATTTTCGAAAGACCAACTGTAAGACAAAACCATGTTTTAAAACCGGATCTTTCATGAAGTAGAAGTGTTTTTATGAACAAACAAGTGTGTGGACACTTGTGTAACAAAAGTTTTAACAAAGAAATAATTTTCGTAAAAACCGACTAGAAGTTGTGAAACTTCATATTCTTTAAAAATAAAGTTTTTAAGAAATTAAACTTATTTTTAAAGATAACAAGGCTTACTAAATGTGCTAGTAAGTTACTACACATTTTTGTAAATATTCAAGTTCATGAAATGGAGAAATTAGTGATTGATGTTGATGATTATTGTTGATAATTGTGTTGTTGATATTGTTGATGCTTTAAAAGAAAATAACCACATGTTTTGAAAACATGGGAAACCTCCATTTTTAGGGGAAACTCTGTCAAAATTTTTATAAATTTTGACACTTAGAAAAATATAAGTTTTTGAGAAACTTATTCCCTAAAAATGTATTTAAAAGTATTACCAAGGTTTCCCTAATTTTTTTTGTTATAAGAAATGAGGATTTCTTCAAGAATAAAAATGGATATTAAGTATGTATATTTTTGAGAAAAATATATATATTATTTGATCACCAACTTTTGTGCTAAGTGTATATAGTATGTGTTATACGTGCTAGTGTATTAAGACTTAAAAATACACTAAATACTCATGAGAAGTATAAACACAAAATACACATACAACATACAAGATTCATAATTCGGTTGCAAAGTGCAAAACATGAAATACTTATATTAATTTTTGAGAAAATAATATAAGTAAAACACTTAGTTAAAAATATAGAATATTTTTAACACAAGAATATATACAAAAGAGAGTGACTGTACTTGTGCGACGCAAGTCTAGTGACTAACGTTAAGAAAACGCGTATAGGTTACGACGTTAATTAAGCAAATCCGGTGAAGTTTACGACGCAGGAACGCAAAGTTGTGAGTTCATGCTCCCCCTTTTCTTTAACTGTTTTCAGTTTTTATAACTCTCGGGCGTGAAATACATGTTACAAATATTATAATTTTTACAAAGGGTAAAAATACAAGAAGCACTCTTGGTGAGAACGAGAACCAAGTGCAATATGATTTGAGAATACGAGAAGCACTCGTGGTGAGTGCAATATGATGAGCTTTAAGAAAAGCCTAGAAAATATTAGATCATGTGAGCATAGACTAATACAAAAGATGCCATAAAGTCTTGGTGAATACTAGTACCAAGCCATTAAAAACATTCATTAATTAGGGACGAGGGTTATATCTAACGGGTACGGCCGAGCCCCACTCAGGGTCCTTATGTGACCACTTGAGTGCTTCGGTGTCCCAGTCGAGGGAAATCGACGCAGTCGAGGTTAATCGACACAGTCGAGGGTAATCGACACAGTCAAGGGAAATCGACACAGTCGAGGTTAATCAACACAGTCGAGGGAAATCGACATAGTTAGAGGAAGAATATACTAATGCTTCCTATGGTCTCACATGCCTTGAAGGAGAATATACTAATGCTCCTTATGTCCTCACGTGCCTTAATGTCCTTGTATAAACAATCATTTAAAACGTGGGGTACACAAGAAAACTTGAATGATACTTGAGTACGTGGGGTACTCAAGAAAACGGGAATTATACTTGAGTACGTGGGGTACTCAAGAAAGACTTGAATTATACATGACACATACTATGTTTTCATACAAAGTATAAAAATGTGAAATACAAAAACGCATGAACTCGCTCAACTTTATGTTGATGTTTTCCAAAATTACATGTATTTCAGGTGACAGGATGGATCTTGGGCGCAAGTGTCGTAGCTAGAAGTAGACTACAAGTTTAGATGTCATCCACTTTTGTTGAATTGAAACCTTGTCAAAGGTCGTGTTTTGAAAACTTAAATAACAAGTATTTGTAATACTTAAATTTTCGTAAATGGATGAACATCGTTTTGATCATGTAGTTGTTTATTATGATTGAATACAATGATAACAAGCTAGTCACACATCATACGCTTCCGCAAAAGACAGGGTGTAACAGTTTGGTATCAGAGCTTCGATTGTAGTGAACTAGGATTCTTTCTCGAGTCTAGACTACAATCACTAGAGTTCTCTCACGAAAACATTTTACAAAAAGGTTTTCATTGCATTCACGAAAGCGCCAAGATCCACAAGTCAGACACTTTTCAAAAAGTGACAAGGCAAGGACATTAGTGAGGAATACCTTTAAAATAAGGTGCCAAACAAAGCATAGTCTACACAAGTTAGACTTGCCAAAAACAAAATGACCCCCCAAAAACGAGAGTTATACATGATATAATGCATTAAAATGCTTGATTATGCTAAGTAGCATATATGTTATTGATATACATACATACAAATAAGTGTACGGAATGATTATTGACGTGAATAAGATACTTTCGACTCCGACTCCTATTACTATACGTGACTCGCACGATGAAGCTACCGACCTCGCATCCTTTGCAAAGCTCATGGCTGGGAGTGATTACCAAACAAGATGCTGAGCTTGCTTCCGTAGGAGATGGCTGCTCTTCCCTCTTGATCGTGAAGGTGCCTAACTACGGTGATGATGATGAGGCAGAGGCGGCAACCTTGATCGAATTCTCAATCAACAGGACGAGATCCCTGCGACTTATGTGACGCAAGATTGACGACATACTTGACCAGAAAAAGGAAGATGAAGTATTCATCTCGAAGGTGCCCCTCCAACTACTAGGAATTCTCTCTATTCCTATTCCATCTAATCATCGTGCCTATACGCGCGTAACGATAACGAACGTTAGCGCGTGGACCAACGCAAAGGTCCTTTCCATGACAGAGGTATAAGGACAGTAGTGTCCCCTCTTTGATTGATCATCTGCTGGACGAGAGAAAATTGGGGTAACTGTGCAAGACAATTTATTATTACGGGGGCCCACGTAATAACGACTTGTAGTGCACAGAAATCCTGGTGGACTCTGCGGGTCGAGCTAGTGAAAACCATACAAAATTAATCTATAGGTGTCCTCACCTTCATCTGGTAGAACAACACATAGATCAGTGCTTTAGCACGTTAGAAAGTAGGAAGCCTGTCTTAGCCTACTTCGTGACTGACACTTCTACCTGCATACGAGACGCTTGTGAAGACGATGTTTAAGCAAGAGAAGTGGAATGACATTCAGGAAGAATCAGTGACGATACACTTCCTATCACCTATACACAAACAACCCCATCAAAGGGGAAATATACGCACCATTAAAGCTAAAGACCTAAGAAAACCAATGTAGCAGGAAATAACTGAAACTTGAATGACCAAGGCGATGTAGCCTCGGGATCATTTCAAACAATATGCCAAGTTGGCAAGCCCATGTGAAGGCTCAATAACTGTTTCCTCGCTTATACACTGGTTATTTATACGTGTGAAATTGGGTGGCTTATGGTGCTATGTATATCATAGACAATTGAAATGTTGTCTAACCTACTTCATACCATTTTGGCAGAAGAGAATGCCGCCCAGGCGAGACACAAACACCAGTACGCTGCCAAGAACAGAAGCCGAGCTGCAAGAATGCATCTCACAGGCAATTGCGCGACATGAAGCCCTCCGCTCAGCGATGGCACTACTGAAAATAACCCTCCAACTAGCTGCACCTTTAAGCAGTTCCTGGACTGCAAACCATTAAATTTTGATGGCACAGGAGGTGCCGTTGCATTTGTTCGTTGGGCAGAAAAGACTGACTCCATTCTAAGAATGAGTAACTGTTCGCCCCGACAGAGTGTTACTTATATCTCAGGGTTATTCGTAGATGGCGCACTCCCCTGGTGGAACCTTCAGGTTCAAACCCTTGGTGCGGATGCTGCTTATGCACTAAGCTGGGACGAGCTCAAGGAAATGATGGAAAAGAAATACTGTTCTAGGGCTGAAATCCAGAAGCTTGAGGTGGAGTTCTGGAACTTGAAAATGGACGGACCGAAGATTCCTGAATACGTCCAACGATTTCACGACTTGTCTAGGGTCGTCCCCTACTTAGTCAAACTGGAATTCAAAAGGGTTGAACGATTCATTTGGGGACTTGCACCTCAGATCAGGAGCTTGGTTACTACCTCAAGCCCTCAACCATTGTAGAGGCTATCGATATGAGTGTCACTCTTACTGAAGAAGCTCTACGTGCGGGAAAATTTTCGGAATCTGAGGATAACAAGAAAGAGACTCATGTGGAGTCATCAGGCAATAAGAAGAGGAAGTCTTCGAATCTAAAGATGAGCACCCAAGTCAACTATGGAAGCTCTAAAACAGGCAAAAGAAAGAAAGTGAACCCGCCGCCTGGAAGGAAAACTGATGGAGCCACTAATAAGGCTGGTGGTAAAATATACTTGGGGACTAAGCCGAGATGCGGGGAATGCACTTTTCACCATGAAGGTCGATGTCTAAGGCCTACGTGCGGAAAGTGTGGAAAAGAAGGGCACAGCAAGGATGCCTGTTGGGCGAAGGACCCAGATGGAAGAAATAAGAGAATACCAGGTTGCAACAAATGTGGCGAAGCAGGGCACTTTAGGAAAGATTGCCCTAAGAAGAAACAAACAAAGAAGGGTTTTCCCGATCGAAACTCGTGAAGCACGCCAGGATCCAGATGCGGTTACGGGTACGTCCCCTATTAACCAACCCTATGCATCTACTTTTAATTAATATTGGCACCAACTTTAACCTTGCATGCTTAGAACATAAGAAACTGCTTGGCCTAGTTTCGAGTAAAATAGACGCCCTGTATTCTTTAGAAATGGGCATATAGAAGGCTAGTTGAAGCAGATGAAGCAAGTAAGGAATTATATTTTAGGGACTCGGAAGGCCTGAACTTTCTGTTACCCTTGACTCGCGAAGTCATAATATGATAATCAGCATGGATCAGAAATCCAAGTATACAGCTAAAGTTGTTCGATATGAGAAAATCAGACACATCCCTCATGCGGATGATGAAACCCAACTTTCCTGCAATAGGTGCAAGGATGCTAGACCCCACAAGGCGGCAGATCTACGACATCCCTCATTGGCCAAAGAGACATAGAAATGCCTCCGAGTAGACTACAGAGCCTGAGAACATTCCCGTGATGGAAGAAGTTCCAGGAGCCTTTTCCGAAGACCTGCCAGGAATACCTCCGCAGCGACAAGAGAGGTTTAAGGCAAATCTCGTGCCAGGAGCGGTACCAGGGCTGAATGACGCCATACCGACTAGCTTCACCAGCGAAGCATGAACCTCTGATACAACTGCAAGAGCTGTTAGACAGAAGAAATTAAGGACATAACATCCTTAGTTAAGGAGACAAGGAGAAAGTTGGTAGTCTCCACCTTACATAAACTTCAGAAAATTGAGGATCAGAATCCTTTGCCAGGGACTGATGACACAAATGAGCCAATCGTAGGGTTCCAGTTACCACTCAAAGATCAACTTGAGGACAAGAAGTCCTCCACTGTGAATACAAGAGGAAATATCCCTAAAACGACCTTTAGGACTTGCTTCGATCATTACGAGATCCTTGTCGTATCATTTGGCTTAACACATGCATCGACAATATTCATGGACCTCATGAATCGAACGTGTGAGCCATACCTGGATAAGTCATATACTTATTGACTACATTCTTATATGGCCAACGACCAAGGAAGGTCGTGAGCAACAGCCGCAATTTACCTTGCAACTCTTAGAGAAAGCACAGTTACGTGCAGTGATGACGAAAAGCGGATTTCGAGTTCGCGAAGGGAGAACTTTAAGATACATGGTGGATAAGAACGAAATTCACGCCAACCCTGCAACCAAGAGCTAAAGAGCTAGAGTTGCAATTATGTGACGTCTCTCGACAAAGTCTCGATTGTACGTCGATGCAACGAGACCACAACATTGCGTACGCGGCACATTGATTAAGGAATCATGAGAAAAGACCTTGAGATAGATACAGTAATTGCGCGCCGCAAACTGGACGTCATTACCTGAAAGAAAACGCTGCACGATCTTTACTGATCACAAGGGTTGCAGCACACCGATGATCGTAAGAACTCGAATATGAACTGAGCTGCTGAACGATGCGGACAGTATGAACACGATACGTGCTTGTGTGATAAACTTCGATGAAAAGTCGGAACACTCACTTGCCCTTAGTGGAGTTTTCCTACAACGGTATCTATCACACCGCCGTCTAAACCACTTCGTGTAAAACTTTGGACGGAACATAATGAGTGGATTCCCGTCATGTTGAACGGAGACCAGAAATAAACAATCAACTGGCCCGAGATGGCCCAGGAAAACTAGAGGCCAGATCCTTCAGATATGTAAT
Organism: Helianthus tuberosus; assembly: GCA_030545235.1. Classification (NCBI taxonomy): domain Eukaryota; kingdom Viridiplantae; phylum Streptophyta; class Magnoliopsida; order Asterales; family Asteraceae; genus Helianthus; species Helianthus tuberosus. The sequence continues at coordinate 25,589 of JARYGA010044519.1, forward strand.
CATATCAGGACAGCCCGTAGAATACAGAAAGATTACGCCGATGAGCGGCAGAAATCGTAAGAATATGAGACAAGAAGTATGACTTAAATGAGAGCCTCGCCTAGAGAAGGCGTAGTGTGAGTTGAAAAACGAAAAGGTTGAATCCCCGGTGTAGGGATCAGAACCATTGTTCACAAGATGAAACTCCCAGAAAAAGATCAGTAGTGATCGCGACACATTCATGTGTCTAATCGTTAGAGGAGCCTGACTTAAGGAACAGTCGTTGTTCCCACAAATAAAATTCACGTCAATGACAAACGACAAGAATTACTATAGAAACCTATTGAGGTTTTGGACCAAGAGTCCGTGATACTATAGAAACCTGTTGAGGTTTTGGACCAAGAGTCCGCAATACTATAGAAACCTGTTGAGGTTTTGTACCAAGAGTCCGTGATACTATAGAAACCTGTTGAGGTTTTGGACCTAGAGTCCGTGATACTATAGAAACCTGCTGAGGTTATGGACCAAGAGTCCACAAGATACAGAAAAAGTCATGATCGACTTACTTGAGTACGATAGAATTCATGACATGGCCCAGAGAGTTCATGGGAACATAAAGACAAATCATGAATCTAAGTGACCATATTGGTTTCACAACTCCCCTGCGACCGATGGCATCGCTTGAATTTCGGGATGAAATTCTTTTAACGGGGGGAGACTGCGACAACCGTCACTTTTCCGTACATTCCGTACACGAAATGAACAGTAATTTGTGCTTAAATGACTGTGCATGATCTGGTTTACCAGACAAATTAATTTCTGAATTCCATGCAAGTGACTTCATGCACATTTTGTGCTACAAAATATAGCTTTATGCATAAACGAGAGCGTTGCGTCAGAAATATTAGTAAACTCACCGGTAAGACACATCGTGTCAACAGAACTGCAGAAAGCAGTCAGACATTAGAATTGAGGCCTAGGTGTAGGTCCGACGACAAAAGTACATTAAAACCCAAGAGTACATGTAAGGGTTTAATTTTTAGACATTGCGAAAGCAAAAATAAGCACTAAAAAGCACCCGAAACGCACTTTAAGTGCATAATTTCGTATAATTCAGCTCAATTCAGCATTTAATCATATGAATATTATGCATAAATTTCGTTTTATCATCCAGAATATTTCCCCAAGTGTTGGGAATTGAAAGGGTACAAGAAGGGTACTTAAAAGACACTAAAAAGTGTGATTTAGCACTTTAACGAACCAGTGTCTAACCGAACAACCGGATAATACCCGAAATACCAAAATAATGCTAGAAGCATTTTTTTTATTTTTCTAAGTCAGTTAGGGTCCCCGAGTACCCTAACACCCGTTATATTAAATAACACACACTAGTATCCTAACTAACACCTTTGAGTCCTAACTAAACCAAGTAACTAACCATTAAAAGTTACACTTTACCCCCCCCCCCATTGGTGGCCGATTAGGGGACATAAAATCCCACTCCTTGATTTCTTTTATATTTTAATTGTTATGTTGGGTAGATATGGGACATATTACCCATTGGTAGAATCCTTAAAATGGGTTATAAGAAAGACTAGGAGACCTTGAGTTCATAACTTCCACACAACATCACACCCCACATTTTCTTCTCTTCCTTTCCCCTTGGTTCGGCCGACCTCACCACCACCTACAACCACCATCATCCACCCATTCTCATATGTTCCAAGCTCATACAAAGGTGTAAGAAGCATAACAAAGAAGCTAGGAGCTTACGGAAGTTGAAGAACCTCAACCATTTGCTTTTATCCACCTCATTTATACACTTGAACTTCCCTAGCCTTGTGCTAGTAGTAAGTGTTCTCAAACATCATCTTGTTCTTGTTTATAGTGGTTAATATGAACTTTGTCGGGTGAAAATCATGAACATACTAAATCACATACTAAAAGTTTACAAGAATGAGAAATAAGTTGGATAAAAACTATAATGTTGTGTAAAACTTGTAAGACTTGTTTTGTGGTGATTATTTAGTGCCGATCTATGTTGTGGTAGCTCGGATCATCATCTAACCCGGATTAGTCATGTTCATGAAACATGACATAGAATATGTTAAGAATGAAAAGGGTTAAATGATGAAACTCTACTACACACTAAACATGAACTTGTGTAAAAACAATTTATCTTATGAAATGGAGTTCTAAACTAGTAGATCTAAAGATCTACAAGTGGTATTTTCGAAAGACCAACTGTAAGACAAAACCATGTTTTAAAACCGGATCTTTCATGAAGTAGAAGTGTTTTTATGAACAAACAAGTGTGTGGACACTTGTGTAACAAAAGTTTTAACAAAGAAATAATTTTCGTAAAAACCGACTAGAAGTTGTGAAACTTCATATTCTTTAAAAATAAAGTTTTTAAGAAATTAAACTTATTTTTAAAGATAACAAGGCTTACTAAATGTGCTAGTAAGTTACTACACATTTTTGTAAATATTCAAGTTCATGAAATGGAGAAATTAGTGATTGATGTTGATGATTATTGTTGATAATTGTGTTGTTGATATTGTTGATGCTTTAAAAGAAAATAAACACATGTTTTGAAAACATGGGAAACCTCCATTTTTAGGGGAAACTCTGTCAAAATTTTTATAAATTTTGACACTTAGAAAAATATAAGTTTTTGAGAAACTTATTCCCTAAAAATGTATTTAAAAGTATTACCAAGGTTTCCCTAATTTTTTTTGTGATAAGAAATGAGGATTTCTTCAAGAATAAAAATGGATATTAAGTATGTATATTTTTGAGAAAAATATATATATTATTTGATCACCAACTTTTGTGCTAAGTGTATATAGTATGTGTTATACGTGCTAGTGTATTAAGACTTAAAAATACACTAAATACTCATGAGAAGTATAAACACAAAATACACATACAACATACAAGATTCATAATTCGGTTGCAAAGTGTAAAACATGAAATACTTATATTAATTTTTGAGAAAATAATATAAGTAAAACACTTAGTTAAAAATATAGAATATTTTTAACACAAGAATATATACAAAAGAGAGTGACTGTACTTGTGCGACGCAAGTCTAGTGACTAACGTTAAGAAAACGCGTATAGGTTACGACGTTAATTAAGCAAATCCGGTGAAGTTTACGACGCAGGAACGCAAAGTTGTGAGTTCATGCTCCCCCTTTTATTTAACTGTTTTCAGTTTTTATAACTCTCGGGGGTGAAATACATGTTACAAATATTATAATTTTTACAAAGGGTAAAAATACAAGAAGCACTCTTGGTGAGAACGAGAACCAAGTGCAATATGATTTGAGAATACGAGAAGCACTCGTGGTGAGTGCAATATGATGAGCTTTAAGAAAAGCCTAGAAAATACTAGATCATGTGAGCATAGACTAATACAAAAGATGCCATAAAGTCTTGGTGAATACTAGTACCAAGCCATTAAAAACATTCATTAATTAGGGACGAGGGTTAGATCTAACGGGTACGGCCGAGCCCCACTCAGGGTCCTTATGTGACCACTTGAGTGCTTCGGTGTCCCAGTCGAGGGAAATCGACGCAGTTGAGGTTAATCGACACAGTCGAGGGTAATCGACACAGTCAAGGGAAATCGACACAGTCGAGGTTAATCGACACAGTCGAGGGAAATCGACATAGTTAGAGGAAGAATATACTAATGCTTCCTATGGTCTCACATGCCTTGAAGGAGAATATACTAATGCTCCTTATGTCCTCACGTGCCTTAATGTCCTTGTATAAACAATCATTTAAAACGTGGGGTACACAAGAAAACTTGAATGATACTTGAGTACGTGGGGTACTCAAGAAAACGGGAATTATACTTGAGTACGTGGGGTACTCAAGAAAGACTTGAATTATACATGACACATACTATGTTTTCATACAAAGTATAAAAATGTGAAATACAAAAACGCATGAACTCGCTCAACTTTATGTTGATGTTTTCCAAAATTACATGTATTTCAGGTGACAGGATGGATCTTGGGCGCAAGTGTCGTAGCTAGAAGTAGACTACAAGTTTAGATGTCATCCACTTTTGTTGAATTGAAACCTTGTCAAAGGTCGTGTTTTGAAAACTTAAATAACAAGTATTTGTAATACTTAAATTTTTATAAATGGATGAACATCGTTTTGATCATGTAGTTGTTTATTATGATTGAATGCAATGATAACAAGCTAGTCACACATCATACGCTTCCGCAAAAGACAGGGTGTGACATGGGGTCCCTCTTATTTCTTCTAAGCTTAGGTATAATGATTGTCATGTGCTTGTGGAAAAATTAGAGAAGCGAATAATGCATTGGAAGAACAAATTATTATCGTTTGCGGGTAGACTTCAACTTATTATATCAGTTCTATCTTCTATGCATATTTACTGGTCCTCGGTTTTTATCTTGCCAACTCGGGTTATTCAGGAGCTTGAAGCCAGAATGAGAAATTTCTTATGGGCTCAAGATGTGTCTTTTAGTAGAGGTAAAGCTAAAGTTTCGTGGAAATCTATTTGTACTCCTAAGTATGAAGGGGGTTTAGGCATTAGACGTATTGGGGATATGAATAAAGCCCTGATGGCGTCTCACATTTGGAGTATTGTTTCGAAGCGTGACTCCCTATGGGTCGAGTGGGTTCATTCTTATCGGCTAAAGGGTAAGAGCTTATGGGTTTGTAAATCGCCGTCGAACTCTTGTTGGTCGTGGAGGAAGCTTATTCAATTGCGGCCTTTTATTCGTAATCACATTTGGTCCGAATTAGGGAATGGTCATAATACGTCAGCTTGGTTTGATTTTTGGAGCGATTTGGGGCCTCTTGGTGATTTTCTGTCGCCAAGAACTATTACGGATGCTGATTTTCGTTTGGATGACCCGGTGGTCAAAATTTTCTCTAACGGTACTTGGAATTGGCCTGTTGCGTGGAGGGATCTTTTCCCGGTTCTCATTTAGCTCGATCACTTTCATTTAGAACCGTCAAAGCCTGACCGATTGTTATGGAAAGATGGTGGTGACATTCATGAATTCTCTTCGTCGGCTGTTTGGCATTCGGTTCGGCATAGAGAATCAGATGTGGACTGGTGCAGTATTGTTTGGTTTGCCCAATGTATCCCTAGGCATGCTTTTATGATGTGGTTGATAATGAAGGGTAAGCTTCTTACTCAAGACAAAATTCTGCAATGGGGCTTTTCTCGGCGTAAAAACATGAATATGATGTGCTGTTTGTTATGCTATGAGAATTTTGATTCTCACTCTCATTTGTTTTTTGAGTGTAAGTTCTCCTCTCAAGTGTGGCTTATGGTTCGTAATAAAGTGGGGATGGCTTCTGTGAGTCCGAGATGGGTAGATATCGTCGAATGGCTATGTGCTCGAGTTCGGTCAAAAAAAGCTGAGGTTTATGTTGCTAAGATTCTAGTCGCGGCAGCTGCATATACTATTTGGCAAGAGCGGAATGCTAGGTTGTTTAAAAATCAAGTGAGACCTCCCGAAACGGTTAGTGATATTATTCTGAAAACAGTGAGATACAAGTTGATGGGAGCAAATTTGAAGAACACTGATAGGGTGCGCAAGCTGCTTGGAGAATGGGAAGTTAGAAACGAAAGTAAAGATGATGGAGGCTGAATAGTCTGTAGTTTTATGTTTTTGTCTAGATGTTTGTCTAGGTGTTCTTTCTTGGTTGTTTTTTCGCTTCTGGTTTGTTTGGTTTACTTTCATGGGGCATGTCTCATGATTGAACTAGTGTAGTCTCTCTACACTACTTGTTTTTATTTGGTTATGAATATATAGAATCACCGGGGTAACCCTTTACCCAAATGAAAGAGATAATTGCCGAAGAAGTGGGGAAGGCAATTGAAGGTAGTCTATCTGGGTTTATAGACAAAATTCAAAACACGGTGTTGTCACTTGTCGAAGAACGAGTCAAAAGGTTGGAAGATAGTGTCAACCTTATGAAAGATAAATCGGGAGAACGTAAGGGATGTTCGTACAAAGAGTTTATGGCGTGTAAACCGACAATCTACAACGGGGAGGTTGACCTGATAATATGCCAGAGATGGTTAAGTGATGTTGAAGGAGTGTTTGAAAGGACCCATTGTGACGAAAGCGACTTTGTTGCTTACAGAACGGGTCAGTTGAGAGGGCAAGCCAAAGATTGGTGGGACAATAAAAAGAATGAAATTGGGGCCGAAGCGGCAAGGGCAATGACATGGGAGGAGTTTAAGACACCATTTCTTAAACATCATAGTCCCAAGGCGGTTATTAATAAAATCAAAGAAGAGTTCATGCAACTCAGGCACAAGGGTGAGACCATAGACAAGATAACGACGACGTTTATGGATAAGATGAAGTTTTGTAGTGAATTGGTGACGAATGAAGAACAGAAAATATACTACTACTATAACTTGTTGAGCGCTGAATATAGGGAGTTTATGACTCCTTCAAAATACGAGACCCTTACCGAAATCATAAACGTTGCTCGGGAACGGGAAATCGAGTTGAAGAAACAAGTTGAAAGGGGTGAGCGAAGGGCACAAGATGTGAATCCAACTCCTACAAAGAAAGCTCGAACTGGAGAATCGGGAAAGAAGGTGGATGCTAAAGGCGGGTCACCAAGTTGCAAGGTGTGTGGAAAGGGGCACAAGGGTGAGTGCCGCTTCAAAGATAAGCCATGTCCGGTATGTGGGAAGACGGGGCACACTGCATCGCTATGTCCCGGAAATGTTTCCGTTTGCTATAAATGTTATCAGCCCGGCCACAAAAAGTCTGAATGCCCTGAATTGGTTGGAAAGAGAGACACAAAAGAATCTCCAACGGAGGCTCCAAAGGCGAAGGCTAGATCCTTCCAACTTACCGCTGTTGAAGCAAAGACAGAACCCGATGTGGTCTCAGGTATATTCACAATTAACTCAATTCCTGCACGTGTACTGTTTGATACGGGTGCGAATAAATCTTTCATTTCACATGGATTTATTCGACATCCTTCATTTGTATTGACGAAATTATATGTGCCCTTAGAAGTTGAAATAGGGGACAACAAAAGTTTTATAGTTTGTGATATTTGTCGAGGCTGCAAATTAAGCATCGATGATGAAGAATACTTGATAGACCTAATCCCGATGTCAATGGGGGAGTTTCAAGTAGTCGTTGGGATGGATTGGCTATCTCAGCACCACGCAAAGGTCGTCTGTTTTCGTAAGGAGATAATGCTAACATCTCCGAGCGAAAAACAAGTCACTATTTATGGCGAAAAAGGAGGTAACCCCATAATATGCTCGATGTTGAAAGCACACAAGCTTATGAAGCAAGGATGCAAGGCATTTATGATATACGCGAATGAGCCCGAGAAGGAATCACTGAAGGTTGAAGATGTACCGGTAGTACGGGATTACGAAGATGTGTTTCCGAAAGATTTACCGGGGATACCGCCCAAACGGGAAGTAGAGTTCGGAATCGAATTGATTCTGGGCGCAAAACCTGTAGCTAAAGCACCGTACTGACTCGCACCATCGGAATTACAAGAGTTGATGTCCCAGATTCAAGACGTGCTTGACAAAGGATTCATAAGGCCGAGTGTGTATCCTTGGGGCGCACCGGTACTGTTTGTGAAAAAGAAAGACGGAAGCATGCGCATGTGTATCGATTACCGGGAGTTAAACAAACTCACGGTAAAGAACCGATACCCGCTTCCGAGGATAGATGATCTATTTGACCAATTACAAGGTGTGAACTAGTTTTCAAAGATTGACCTTAGATCGGGGTATCACCAACTAGAGGTCAAGGAGGGAGATGTGCCAAAGACTGCTTTCTGCACGCGATACGGACATTTCGAGTTCCTCGTGATGTCATTTGGGCTAACAAATGCACCCGCGGCTTTCATGGACCTCATGAACCGGGTTTGCAAGCCAATGCTAGATAAATCGGTCATCGTGTTCATCGATGATATTTTGGTGTATTCGAAAAGTGAAGCTGAGCATGCACATCACTTACAAGAGGTGTTAGAGACACTTAGACGAGAAAGGTTGTATGCGAAATTTTCTAAGTGCGCCTTTTGGTTACGAGAGGTGCAATTTCTCGGCCACATCATAAGTGCCGATGGAGTGTTGGTAGATCCGTCAAAGATCGAGGCAGTGTCGAAATGGAATCCCCCGAAGAACCCTTCGGAAATTAGAAGCTTCTTAGGGCTTGCGGGATACTATAGGAGATTCATTCAAGATTTCTCCAAGATTGCGTCGCCACTAACAAAGTTAACCCGGAAGGAGGAAAAGTTCCTTTGGGGTGTTGAACAAGAAAGGGCGTTTCAAACGCTAAAAGAGAAATTAACTCAAGCTCCGGTATTAACGTTGCCAGACGGAGTCGAGGACTTGGTAGTTTATTCGGACGCCTCACTTTTGGGGCTTGGATGTGTTTTGATGCAACGAGGTAAAGTTATAGCTTATGCCTCGAGACAATTGAAGATACATGAAAAGAAATATCCTACGCACGATCTCGAATTGGTTGCGGTGGTATTTGCGTTAAAAGTATGGAGGCACTATTTATATGGGGTAAAGTGCACCATATTCACCGATCTCAAAAGCTTAAAATACTTCTTCGATTAGAAGGAGTTAAACATGCGCCAGAGACGATGGTTGGAAACGGTGAAGGATTTCGACTGCGAAATACACTACCACCCCAGAAAGGCAAATGTGGTGGCGGATGCTCTGAGCAGAAAAGCGGACTATGTCCCAATACAAGTAAGGTCGATGCAGCTTGTGGTGACCTCGGGTATACTTAAACGTATCCGAGAGGCACAAGTAGAAGCAGTGAAAGAGGAGAACTGGACAAAGGAAATAATAATCGGCCAGTTAAAAGACTTGTCGGATGGAAAGAACGGGTTGAAGACTCGATCCGGAAAAATATGGGTTCCAAATACTTGATGAATTAGAAAATTTAGAAAATGATTTCCAAATAATTTAGAGAACAATGATTTCACGAAAGCAAAATTAGAAAATTTTAAGAATTTTCGATGAACAATGTTTTCAACAGCAAGAACACCAAGAAATCTCTGATGAATTAAGTCCAAAACTGTCCAGATTTCCAGCCGTAAACCACCAAGCAAAACATCTATAATTTGTTTTCTTCAAAATTTTCGGAAAAACAATAAGAACCAAAAAAAAACCAAACAGAATCAAATCAAAGCAAAACACCCAAAAACAACACCTTTTCTTCTAAATCTTGAATTTTTGATATCACACCGAGCCAAGAAAAAGGTTCTAATGGCTCTGATACCACTTGTAAGTCCCGTGAAACCGGATCTTTCAATGATATCAAACAACCTATTGATTGTGCGGAATCCAATCAATAGGTGATTCAAGAAATAAGATGAACACACCAAAAAATATGAAATATGAAGAACACAATGCCGAAAATCACTTTTAAACTTGCACACGATTCTATTACTTGAACAAGCAAAATCGTCTGGTACAAGTTCCAACACCACCAAATCGCCTCTCTCTGACTCTCTGTTTCTCTAGAATTTCTGTAACTAGGAGGTTCCAAGAGGTTCAAAACCTAAAACAAGTTAGAAACTTGTTTATATACATAGACAAGCCCACTTCCCTACATGGGCTCCCCTTGGGCCTGCTTGGCCCACATGGCCTAAAGCTTGGCCCAAGTGACCTATAAAGGTCCACAACCTAATATAAACTAACCCGGTAAGGCCCAGTTCGTAACCATAACCCGTTGTGTTAATTTGATGCGTCAGTCTCACACTTTAGGGCCTAACAATCTCCCCCTAGACTGATGCCATCAAATTGTCTTCATAACATGAAATCAGCAACGTCTTCAACGAAGTCTATGGTTGTCGCTATGCTGCAGATGTTGTGGAAGTTCTTGACTTCTGAACTCTCAGCACTGGGTCTCTTTCTTCAGCTCGTGTGGTTAGCTTCATATCAGAATCACGATCAGCTTCCGCTTGAAAATCTTATCAAAAAGTATGCGAGAGGAGGATTCTCAACAGCTCTTTTCTTCTTCAGTCATTTTCTTTCAAGCAGGTTCATGGTACTTCTTCAAATGTACTTTCACTGTCAGACGACATTTCGTATCCGGTTCTTCTGACTCAGGTACATCTTGTTGTTGTGCTGCTTCAGGCTTCTTCAGCAACTAACAGCATTTCAGTCTTCATCAACCCCTGTTCTTGATTGAAATCAAGTTTTGCACATGCTCACAAACTCATAAGCAAACATTTCTTATGCAACAGGGAGAGTACCATATGAACACTAGGTACATCCAAGTACTTATACTCGGATTTCACAATTTAAATTCTTTCAACTTTTTATGATCAGTCAAATCTTCAAGAACGGTTACATTTTAATTTTAAGAAAAACAATTAAAAAACTCTATTATTGGATTTTTGGTTTTATAGAGAAGCAAGACACTATTTTTGTATTTTTGAAATTTTTCAATTTTTTAAGAACTAAAACAAACAAAAACGCAAAATATAAACAACTACCATAATATACAATTACAATTGCAATGGGATCAAAATTCGTTCTCAGGCAGACTAAGGAACACTTTTCAGTACGAGCCTAATCAAACTGGTCTATGCGATTGCCAATATGTTTGTCCACTTAAACTTTAACGCTCAACTTTCAATTTTTCAACTTCGTGATATGCTTTAGGTAATATTATACTATTATACCCGTGTGTCCCATTCCAAGGCATACCCCCATGATCAAGGTAAGCACAACGATTCATCGTAGCAGGTGAGTATACTGATGTCATCCTTTAAGATATCCTGACTGTGTCTAGGTCTGCATATAATCTATTTTATCATGTTTTGATTTCTTAACAATGAACACCCAAATAAATACTAATCAAATCCTGGAAATATAAACAGCACACTCTATCATGCAAGTATCTTCCCTACCACATATTTCACAAGTCCAATCCAGATTTCTGAAATCTTAACTGGGAATAGGTTGAGAAGAGAACAGAATAGATCTTAAGTAGAAATGGTATAATATACAGATCAAATGAGTTTTTCTCAATTTGATATAGGTTTCTAGGGTTTCTTTTGGGCACTTGAGGGCCTCTTTCGGGTGAATTAGATCTATAGCGCGACAACGTACAGCTAGGTCAGCATGTATCTGGATGCAGCAGAAGCTGTCGTTGCCTAGCACCTCCAGGTCAGCATGTATCTGGATGCAGCAGAGGAGGTACACGACTTTTTCAGAGAAGATTTCAGAATCAGATCAAAATTGTGTGTATCGGGACAACATACAGACATTCAAATAGAAATGAGCTAATTCCAAGTGACTTTCTTTCCTGGGTTCATGTACAATTTTAGTTCTGAACAGAAGAACAGCCAAGATATCCCCGGATGATTCAACAATATAAAGACCCGAAACCTCAGATGTTGGCTATCTATCAACGCAAGATTTAAGACCATAAAATCATACGTCGTTGGTATGTTACCCACATGGTACATAGTTCGTTATGTTTATAACACTTAGTATCTTTTATCATTTTGAGCGTCAAGCCTATCGACATATCGCAGTAGATCCTAGTCTTTTCAGCTATGGCACCTTACATGTGTTAGTCAAACCCTTTAACACGAACATTTATTTCACTTCCCATATCATGCAATCTGTTTTTTTTTTCTTTTTCATTTTCTAATGTTTTTGTATTTTTCTCATTTTCTCCCCCTAAAACAATACATATTTACAGCAAACTCTTTTTGTATTTTCTGAGTTTTCTCCTCCTAAACTCTATATCTATCTATATGTTCCTCTCCCCCCCCCCTAAATTTGTGCATAAATCTTGTATTTTTGCGCAAATTTACCATTTACTAGAGAAAGGACAATTTATATACAAAGTATAAACTAAGAAAGAGAAAAAAATATTTTTGCTTAACCGTTCCGTCATTAGATCGAAGACTAATCAAATTTAAATCAAAGTACTGAATTTAAATGGTACCTTTTGCTGATCATTTCTTACTTCTCTTATCTCCTCCAAAGGAAACATATCATCTGTAAAAAAAATTGAACTTTTTGTAACAGTGAAATGTTACCCGTTTTTATCTCTGGAACAACTGCTATCAACATTCCAGAGATTGTCAACAGCTCCTCCTTAGTTGTTCCTGAAAAGTTAGGAGATTAGTAAGACATGGGTACCCAGGCCATCGTGGTCCTGGGATTTCCTGAAGCATCAAAATAAGATACTTCCTTCAAACACAAGTCCCCTTTAATTTCAAGGATTGGAGATGTTGCCATTTTGCATTTGGGTTTCCAAATTTGTTTAGGCTTAACAAACGTGTTTGTTGCCTTCGGTTGAGCAACTTTAGCTGTTTCAAGTTTGTTGGTTTTAGAAACACGGTTTTGTTCCTGAACAGCCCTTCGTTTGTTTTTAGCAACATTCCAGTCCCCATCAGAAGGTTTAACCTTAGGATTCACATTCTTCATTGCCTTAGGTGATGATACCTTCATCGGCTTGGAATGATAGTTACCCTTTGGTGTAACCCTCTGATTTTGCATATAATATGGTACGTTGGGACGCCGTGTGCAGTTTCTAGCAATATGACCCGCAATGCCACAGTTGTAGCAAGTTTTTCTTTTCATCGGAAAGACGTTTTGAGCAGCTTGATTCGCTCTAGCAGGTCCTGAAGGACAAACCGGTCCTCTTTGCGCTGGATGCGCCTGCACATTTCTCTTAGACGAAGACGAATTGGGGTGCTTGTATTTGTTGTTTGCAGAAGTCTTGTTGCTTTGAGCACCATTCTTCGTCTTTTCTCCCTTATTGGAGCTTTCAATCACCTTGTCACGAGCCTTATGAGATCGTGATTGTCCTTGATAAGCAGACTTCGTATACCCCCGACTTTGATCTGCTCATTTTGGCTCATTCCGCTTGTTGTGAACCAGCTCACAAACATCAGCACACGAGTGAGTGTTGGCATTTCGTTGTACTTTTGGACGATGAACACAATTTCTAGCAATGTGTCCAGGAATTCCACAGTTGAAACATGTCTGTCGTTTCAATGTATGGAAATTCTGAGAGCTAGCAGCATTAGCTGATTTGATGGGTCTAGATGATCGAGCTTGCGTTGCCTGTGTTCCATGTGCCTTTTCTGAGTTCTTCTGTACCTGCTGATCAGAACTAGCACAAGCATGAGATGTAGACAGATGATGAGATTCATCCTTCTCACTTTTATCATGATCATTTTGAAAAACCGGTGTTTCAGGTTTATCTTTATTTTCAGAAACATTTTTCAGTGACTGTTCATTTATTTCAACTCCTTTTTCTTCTTTAATAGATTCAGATTCAGTTTTAATTTTAGAACAAGTTAAAATTTCATCAACACATGTTTCGTCAACAAATGTATCATGCGAATCCGATTTAGGTTTGCTTTCATCCACGGTTTCCAATGGGGTCCCACTAGATTCAACATTAGGGATTCCCACTGAGACAGATTCAGAAGAAGAATCATGATACTCCTGATTTTCTTGTGAAGAAGTTTCAGTGGTTTCACTTAATGTGTCCTGAGGGACCTCACCTGTAACATTATCATCAACCAAAGGGTTAGAAACATCAGATTCACAATTATTACATGAAGAAAACCCATCATCAGACATATTGTTCAAAGGTTCAACACAAACATTATCAGTTTTGCCCAAAACATCAAGCTCAAAAGACGAAACATAAGCAGAGAAAGACGCAAACAAAGACCGACCAAAAGCAATATCAGATTCAGTTTGTTCAAAATATTTTTCAGAAACATTAGTATGAACAACTGGTTCACTCCCAAGAACATCTTCACATTTTACTTCAGATACTTTATCTGCACATGAAGACGAAATGTTAGGATCAATAGAGCCTTTAGAAACAAAATCTATTTGAGCAGACTTCTTTTTCCCATTTGGTTTGTCATTTAATGATGACTTATTATTTTTGGGACCATAAGTCATTCTACTCTCATTCATCATCTCCTCCTCCGTCATGGGTAAATAAGTATAATTGTTATTATAGGGAGGAGGAGCCTGATTAAAACCTAAACCACGCCCTTTATTTTCCTTGTATGCAAGCTGTTGATCACACAAGTTTTTGACTAATTTATTGGAAGAATCAAATTTCTTAATATTAAGCTCATTTATTTGATATCTATCTCTGATATCTTCCAGTTCCTTAGTCACAACGCACAGTTTCTCCTGAACATATAAGAGTTGAGATGATTTCACACTTACATTGTCACACCCCGACCATGTAGAACCTACAAAACGTGGCGGAAACATCGGGGAGTGTTGTAACAGAATCATTGTTTCATAACACATGGAACTTGAAATATTGTTTTATTGATTAAAAGAGTTACAATGTCTTGACAATCAACGAAACATAACAAAATAACCAGTCTTGCATCTTTTATTGTCACTAAGGCCCATGTCCGCCTAAGTGTATCTTGATCAATCCTATGCTTCATTTCCTGAAACACATGTGAAAATAGGTACGTCAGCATAAAAATGCCAGCGAGTACATAGGTTTTGTGAAAATAAGATTCATGACATCTGTTTAAGAAAATGTTTAGTCATGAACCTTGTAATTTGCTTTGTCTTTGTAAATCATTTGAAAAACAATAAGTTCAGATGATACATATAAATAAGAGAATAATGCATGGTTAAATGAATAACCATGTAAAAATGAGTTTGTATAAGTTAAGTTGTTTGTAAAACAATGTATTGTGAAAAGTATGTTATTTGTCTAAATTGAAATGATTTCAAATAACGCAACGATATGTAATACCATACAATCACTTATATATAGGAAGTACCAGCGGCGTATCCACCATGCTTGTATCATATTACACACGCCTCGTTACTTAAATCACTTACTCAAACCAAACCATCAATATAAGATGTCTATGTTTAAACCAATTGTCAAAAGTCCTTGTATAAACCATGTCAAATGTTGATAGTCCAAAAGTAGTCAAGTAATGTGTAACAAATGTTTATGTATGGCTAGTGAAATGCATCAACTAAACCATAGATGAAATGCACAAAACAAAGTATTGAAGTAAAACTTGGTTTAAATCAAAGTTATGTTTTGTAAAATATATGCATGCTATACTGAATATGAACATTTATGCGGTATTGTAAAAATTCATACATCCAAGCCTTGCGACAGTCGGATAACTATGTAAAAATGAGTTATCAAAAGAATATGTATTCGGATTCGGTCATTCCTTACGTCCAAACAAACCCGAGATTTCAGGAATGGGATTTGTCAAGTCCTATGGTACCACTACCTACTACCGAGCGGCATGATCGGTGTTAATGAATGTATAGTATAGTTTAAACAAACCAAATGTCATACCAAAATGTAAGCATATGATGTATAAGAAATGTACTAAGTATACAAAGCAGAAAAGTCATGTAAATCAATGTGCTAGCATGCTATCAGTTAACATACATACCAGAAATGTAATGTAGAACCATGTACTAAGTATGCACACAATGGACATACATAGCATAAAATGTAATGAAATCATGTACTATAATGTACTAATGAACGTAGGAAGTATATGATGTGAAAACAGGAAAGCATGAAAGTAACAAGTGGGCACATGTGTTCCACCCCAAAACAGTTTGAAAACAGTAAAAGAGGGGTCTATGTACTCACTTGAGATTGCTCAGAAGTCCTAAGACAACCACCAAGCAATGCTAGAGATCTCGGAATATCAAACGGCACCTAATATAGGTAACTACATTAATAAACCGGACCTAAATCGGAAGATCGGATAGAATGAGGGCTCGTAAACCAAATGAGTATGGGAACTCATGTATTATGGTTTAACAAATCCTACATACTAAATGAAACCTAACCTAAGTGCTTACGACCCATTACGACCCGTTTAGGTAGCTTATGCTACTTTAACGCGTCGTTCGCGTAAAACGCGTTCGGACCGCCTAACTAGTCCTATGACAAGTAACATATGCCTTAACATGTCTAATATTGTTGTCAAATCAGTTTAGATGTCAAAAGTTATGTTACATATGCTTAAAATGAATTTTGGCGTCAAAAGGGCATTTTGGTAATTTACCTAAGGCATATAAGCTACCTATCATACAACTACTTAAACGAAGCGACCATAAGGTATAACCTCGGAAGGTTATTCCCTATATACTATGGTCACCTAATGTGCTTGGTCGGATCCTAATGATCGACCAAACGGGTCGGGTTCGAAAGTATAAGCGATTGTTTAAATCGCTTACCTTACGACCCTATATAAGCACTAAACTAAAAGTGACGAGCTAAGCATGTTAAAACATGCTTACCTAAGTTTAGAAAACAGGTTTGGTATCAAAACAAACGGTTTTGATACCCATAAGTAGTTTGGTTACAAAATACGCAAGAATACGTATTCTGACCGAAACTACGGCTCGTCACTGAGCCTAGATAACGTGGTAATCAGTAGGTATAGTCACAAAGGACTATAACCATCGTGATTACAATCACGTTGCGAAGTTCAAACGAACTTCGCATTGACCATAAGCTGGTCAATGCAGAAAGTCAAACAAACAGACTCGAAAAGCAATAAAAGAACGAAAGAATACTCACGTAGGGTCCCCGAATGCTAATCTAGATCAAAATAGCTCAGGTATGAAACAAAGGTTTCAACTTAGAGCATTTGAGATCAGATTCTAGTGATTTTAGAGGTTGGATGGCAAGGGGTATTTATAGTGAATGGTCCACCATTAGGATCGTTTGTCGAAATACATGCCTTAATCTCATCCGTACATGTGTCGGAACCTTATGGTACCCAAAAAGGCCACTCACCATAAGAGTTTGACACTTGGCACTTGACCTTTGGAGAGTGTTAAGGGCTGTTAAAAGATGAAAAAAACGTTTTGCTGCATCTGTCCCCTGTTTACGGACCTAGTTTGGCAGATTTACAGTTTCAGTCCCTGCAACCTCAAAACTTGGTTTTCGATGCGTTTTTTTTGACACGTTTAAGCCCTGTTAACCCCATTTCAAAGCTCTAAAATGAAGTTAAAGTATAGGGAACTTAAAATGTGTTCAAAAATATCTCGGGTGTCGGTTCGTTTAGCCGTACGGTTACGTTGTTCGGTTAATTACGACGGAATGCGCATAAGCGCGAAAAATGATCCAAATGGCGTGACGAATGGGTTTTTCTTATGCCAAACACTAAAATAAAATATTTTAGTGCTTACATAAATTTTTGGATGTCTGGATGTATTCAGAACGTAAGTTATGCACGAAAATGCAAACTTGTGCACTTTTTGACGCTTTTAGTACCTGAATGAGCCAAAAGTTTATTTTAGCACACCGAACCCCTCAAAGCCTATTTCTAAGCTATATAAAGGATATTTAAGGTGTGTTTAACTTATGGTCATGTTCCGGAATGTCTGTTACAGTTCAAATTGGCATACTTTCGCAGTTTGTCAAGTTTAGTCCCTGTAAGCGAATTAACTTGTTTTTGCCATACCAAAGCCTTCAAAACTTATTTCTAAGTTATGTAAAGGTTATTTAAGGTATGTTAAGCCTATGTCACTATTCCGGAGTGTTTGTTGCATTAAACTGGTTATATTTACGCATCGGTGCGCGTATAACCATCCAGAAAGCGATTTAGAGTTTGGAATTGAACAAAAATTGATATGTGCAAATGATACACATATTTTTACAAATCCCAAGTATGAAATATAATATTTCATTGGTTCGGTATTTGTTTGATGGCCGTGGAGGCACATGTGTTACATACATCATCCTTGAGTTTGACGATGTCTTTTCGCTGAGCTTCAATCTTTTCTTTATAAAGTTTTTCGTTTTTTGATAAAGTAAAGTTTTTATTTTTGATATCTTGATAATCTTGAATTAGCTCAGTGTTGTGTATTCTATAAACTTCAACTCTTTCTCTACACTCAGGAGTGCAAAAGACAGAAAGTATCTCTTCACGAGTAATTTCTTGAGCCGCGGGTTTGTGAAAAATAAATGCCATAATTTCAGTGGGTGGCAGTTACTTTTGTTCTTTCCCCAAAACACAAACCAAACGAGAACTCGTGTACTTGCTAACTCAAACCCTTTGCACGCGAATGAACCCGCTTTATGAACCGCACCTCAAAACCTTTCAAAACCGTTATCACGAAACAAAGAAACCCTTTTTTTATTATTATTTAATTAATATATAAGAAAACTATTTATCATTATTATTATTAAAAAATCAATGATTAGGTAATGATTACCAAATGATTTTAATATTATTATTATTATTATTATTATTATTATTATAATCAATATCTTAAAATTAGGATTCCAAATATCAACGTCAACTTCAAACCAAACCCAACTAGAATTCCCAACACCCCAATTGTCACAAAAAGTTCTCTTAATTCAAATAACCAGCCGCTCAAAATAAATCACCAGGAAAAATGTTTGGTTAAAGGATGAGGTTGAAGATGATGAAGGTGATCGTTAAACCGTGATGACCGGAGGTTTGTGAAGATGGAGAGTGGTGAAAGTGATAGTTGTAGGTGGTCGGTGTATGATTGACGATGATGATGTCGAGTGACCACTGTGGTCCACAGGCGATGAAGATGGTGATGAACGATGGTGTTGCAGGTTTCCGGCGACAGTTATCGGAAGATGGTAGACGATGATCGGAGACTATTTTGAAAAGTGTGAACTCGAAACCGTGATTGCGACTGGTCCACTTGAGACCTTCTGAGTCGAGAACAAGATGTATGTTGCGACTCGAGACAGTGATGAAATGATGTTGGTGACTCGAGATCTCGGTTGCGACTCGGAACCGTAGTTGCGACTCGAGACTGTGAAAGTTGATGAGTCGAGACCTTGGAGGTTGTTGAGTCGAGACCTTGATGAAAAATTGATGATATGGATGATGACTCGAGACCAGTGGATGGAGCTTTGGTGATGAGTCGAGACCTTGGAAGTTGTTACTCGAGATCAGTTGAGTCGAGACCTCAAAAATTGATGACTCGAGACCTTGAAAGCAGTGAGACGAGACCTCTGTCTAGTGGTGATTGTGAACTCGAAATCAAAGAACACGATGAGTCGAGACCGTGTTGAAATTAGTTGAAAGTTGAAAACTAATTTGAGATAAGCTTTTTAAAATAACAAACTTTCTGTAAATCAGAGATATTTTCAAATCTTTCAAAACTTTTGAAAAATCACCAAATCTCTTATCTTTTTGAATCCCTAAAAATTCGATAATGCTTGTGATGATCTTCAACCAATTACGAAGAACATGAAGGAGATGCAAAGATTTGTGAAACAAGTTAATGATACCTACAAAACACGTATATCGAGAATACTGAATTGCAAAAATCGTGAACAAAATTTGTAATTTAGAGAACAATGATTTCACGAAAGCAAAATTAGAAAATTTTAAGAATTTTCGATGAACAATGTTTTCAACAGCAAGAAGACCAAGAAATCTCTGATGAATTAAGTCCAAAACTGTCCAGATTTCCAGCCGTAAACCACCAAGCAAAACATCTATAATTTGTTTTCTTCAAAATTTTCGGAAAAACAATAAGAACCAAAAAAAAACCAAACAGAATCAAATCAAAGCAAAACACCCAAAAACAACACCTTTTCTTCTAAATCTTGAATTTTTGATATCACACCGAGCCTAGAAAAAGGTTCTAATGGCTCTGATACCACTTGTAAGTCCCGTGAAACCGGATCTTTCAATGATATCAAACAACCTATTGATTGTGCGGAATCCAATCAATAGGTGATTCAAGAAATAAGATGAAAACACCGAAAAATATGAAATATGAAGAACACAATACCGAAAATCACTTTTAAACTTGCACACGATTCTATTACTTGAACAAGCAAAATCGTCTGGTACAAGTTCCAACACCACCAAATCGCCTCTCTCTGACTCTCTGTTTCTCTAGAATTTCTGTAACTAGGAGGTTCCAAGAGGTTCAAAACCTAAAACAAGTTAGAAACTTGTTTATATACATAGACAAGCCCACTTCCCTACATGGGCTCCCCTTGGGCCTGCTTGGCCCACATGGCCTAAAGCTTGGCCCAAGTGACCTATAAAGGTCCACAACCTAATATAAACTAACCTGGTAAGGCCCAGTTCGTAACCATAACCCGTTGTGTTAATTTGATGCGTCAGTCTCACACTTTAGGGCCTAACAAGGATAAATAACCCGGTTAGTTAGGAGTCTTGTAGTAACACATGAATGAAGTAAAAAGCCTAAATTATAAACCAAATGAAAGTTGAGGGGCCTATGTTGTTAAATATGAAACTTAATTACATAAAACAAAAACCAAACACACTCTTGTGATGTCTGGTTCGATCAAAAGCAGGAGAAGGGCAACCCCCATTCTCAAAAACCCTAACATTCACCAAACTCTCAAATTGAAGGTTCAAATCTGATCCAAAACGAAATCCGAGCTGAGATCTGAGATCCTCATCGCAAGAGGGTTATAAGGTATGTAAAATTTGATGAGAATTCTCTACTTGAAATTCTCATGAATTTGAGAAATTTGAAATTTGATGATGCATGTTTGTTATTTGAGTAGAATAGGAATGATATAGTGTCTAGGTGTAAAACCTAGACAACAATATGTGAAATCATGCCTAAATTCTAAAAATCTCATGAAAATTTCATGCTTAATTCTATATGTGGTAGCTAAATTAATGTTAATCGAGGCCAAGAGACAAGCCATGAACTAGAATATAAATGATATAAAATTCTGCCCTATAAGTGTTTGTAGAAATGCCTCAAAGAAGGCTCGAAACTGCAAATTAAGTTAAAAAACGCGTATTGTGATGTTTGGGCGGATTATGTAATGTATAATTGAAAAGGAGTTCTAAACATGCTATGGTTGAACTCTATAGGAAAGGATACCAGAGCGTCGAGCGGACAAGCCGGTGGTGACTTGCGTTTGAAAGGCGTACATTGAAGGTATGTAACTTGATTCGTTACATTTGGTAAATTTTGATAATTAGCACACGTGTAGTTGAATTGTAGAATAAAAGATGAGTTGAATTAAAGCGATAATGTTCGCTATCTTGAATAATAGGTCAAGGATTGGTTAGATCTCGATGGGAGTCATCATAATGGAGGATTCCTTAGATGAACCAAACGGGTCGAATAATCAAATAATGCGTGGCTAATGCATTGTAATATGGTTACTTGGTCTTTCTTATATTTAATAAAAGGCATATTAGAATACGGGAATTTAGCGTGTTGGTTTGTTAGAATGAGAAATCCGAGGATTCGGGTTCGAGTGAAATGAATAAATGGGACAAGCACAAAGTTACAGAGTCTACCGTAAGTTACGGTCTCCACCGTAACTTACGGTAGAAAACAAAAGTGTTACGGCAGTTATATACTGCCTTACGGCAGACCAAGGTGATTCATCGTCTACCGTAACTTACGGTGGCTACCGTAAGTTACGGTAGAGCCCTGGCCTTTATGCTAACTTATGCATATCTTGGTTAATTGAATCCGTTTTTGGAGCATAGTTTCGATTATGTACTAATTCCAAGAACTCTAATACTAATTTCTGTTATACATTTCCAGTTTCAGGTATTGTAAGTATAAGGATGGCGGTCAAGCAAGTTTTTGAAGAACCGAACACAACTTTTGAAGCTTTCGCGATTTCATAACTTTGTTAAACAATGTTTCTATTTGTTTTGAATGTAAACAACTTGCTAATCAGGTCATGAATGTTTTAACTAGTCGTTTGTTGACTAGTTTTGATTACTTGGAACTTTGTTTTGGTAACTATGTTTTAATTTAGACACCTTTTATATAAATCGTATGAATTTTTATTAAATTCAAGAAATAATTAGACGGGTGTTACAGAACTACACCTTTCCAAGGTGAGACTTTGAGTAGCACTCGATCCCCAACCTGGAACTCGAGTGGTTTCCTTCGCTTATCAGCATAGCTTTTCTGACGGTCACGAGCTGCCGCCATTCGTTGTCGTATCTGAGCAATCCTTTCGGTTGTATCCACTACAAGTACTGGGCCAGTGATTTGACTGTCGCCAATCTCTGCCCAACAAAGAGGTGATCGGCACTTCCGTCCGTATAATGCCTCAAACGGAGCGGCCTGGATTCTAGTGTGGTAACTGTTGTTATACGAAAACTCTACTAACGGGAGGTGTTTTTCCCAGCCATTACCAAAGTCGATTACACATGCCCTAAGCATGTCTTCAAGGGTTTGGATGGTGCGTTCAGATTGCCCATCTGTCTGTGGATGATATGCTGTGCTCATGTCTAATCGAGAGCCAAAGGACTTGTGCATAGCTTTCCACAATTCGGATGTAAAACGTGAGTCACAATCAGAAATGATGGAGGTTGGCACTCCGTGCCTTGATACTACTTCCTTTAGGTAGACGTCTGCTAGAGTAGAAAACTTATCCGTATCCTTGATAGCCAGAAAATGCGCAGACTTGGTCAGTCGATCCACGATCACCCAAATGGTATCATTTCTGCGTTGAGATCTAGGTAGGCCAGTAACGAAATCCATGGAAATTTGCTCCCATTTCCATTTCCATTTCGGTATCTCTGGTTGTTGAAGTAGGCCTGATGGTTTCTGATATTCAGTCTTAACTCTCGCACAAGTCAAACATTTGCTAACATAGGTTGCTACGTGGGCTTTCATACTAGGCCACCAATACGTAGTCTTGAGATCGTGGTACATCTTATCCGAACCAGGATGTACCAAATAACGAGACTTGTGCGCTTCATCCATCACAAGCTCGCATAAGTTCCCGTAAAGTGGGACCCAGATGCACCCGTTTACATAGTAGGCGCCGTCTTCCTTTTGTTCTAACCGTTTCCTTGATCCTTGTAGGGACTCAGCCCTGATGTTCTCTGCTTTCAATGCTTCGACCTGAGCATCTCGTATCTGAGTAGGAAGATTAGATTGGATGGTAAGTTGTAACGCTTGCACACGTTTAGGTATAGTGTCCTTTCGACTGAGGGCATCAGCCACAACATTGGCCTTGCCCGGATGGTATTTGATAGCGCATTCATAATCGTTCAAGAGCTTGACTCATCGGTGTTGTCGCATGTTTAATTCCATTTGCTTGAAGATATGCTCGAGACTCCTGTGATCGGTGTAAATGGTGTACTTGGTACCGTACAGGTAATGTCTCCATATCTTAAGTGCAAAAACAACGGCTCCCAGCTCCAAGTCATGCGTAGTGTAGTTCCTTTCGTGAACTTTAAGTTGGCACGATGCGTAGGCAATGACCTTGTCACGTTGCATCAACACGCAACCAAGTTCGTGGATGGAAGCGTCGCAATAAACCACAAAATCATATGTGCCTTCAGGCAATGAGAGGATAGGCGCGCTACAAAGTCTATCTTTTAAGTGCTGAAAGGCAGATTCCTGTGCATCACCCCAACGATAGGTGACACCCTTCTGTGTCAGTGAAGTGAGAGGTTGCGCAGTTTTAGAGAAATCCTTGATGAATCTTCTGTAGTAGCCCGCCAAACCCAAGAATTGGCGGATTTCTGTTGGTGTACGGGGTGCAGGCCAGTTCTTGATCGAGTCTACCATGGATGGATCAACATGAATCCCATCCTTGTTTACTACGTGGCCTAGAAAATGGACTTCGCGAAGCCAGAAGTCACATTTCGAAAATTTAGCATACAGTTGCTCTGCTCGAAGAAGTTCCAGCCTAAGTCATAGATGCTGCTCGTGTTCCACCTGAATCTTAGAATAGATCAGGATGTCATTGATGAAAACGATAACGAACTTATCCAGGTAGGGTTTGCACACTCGGTTCATGAGGTCCATGAAGACCGCTGGTGCGTTCGTCAATCCGAAAGGAATAACCAGAAACTCGTAATGCCCATAACGAGTTTTAAGGCTGTTTTAGAGATATCCTCATCTCGGACTCTCAGTTGATGGTAACCTGACCTCAGGTCAATCTTTGAGTAGAAACTCGACCGTTGCAACTGGTCGAATAAGTCATCAATGCGTGGAAGAGGATAACGATTCTTCACGGTCACCTTGTTAAGTTCGTGATAGTCAATACACATTCTGAAAGTACCATCTTTCTTCTTCACAAACAAGACTGGAGCTCCCCAGGGCGAAGAGCTAGGACGTATGAAACCCTTTTCCAAGAGTTCTTGTAATTGCGTGGACAGTTCTTCAAGTTCTGACGGAGCTAGTCGATAAGGTGCACGAGCTATTGGTGCTGCTCCAGGAGCTAGATC